>JAODLM010000886.1:0-106444 GCA_036937905.1 Salvia rosmarinus
CGGCCCAAGGCAGAGCTTCATTCGCCTAGGGAACCCTAAGCCGTCCATGTTGTCCTCCATGAAATCCGTAGCGATTCAGATCAGGTCAGGGTTTGTTTGTTAGTCTGAAGAGTCGGGCGATCGAGGCGGTAAGCCTATCGTTCTAGTTACGTTTAAGCTAACGATACTTGATGTTACTTTCCTCTGTTTTGCAGCCTTTGATGGAGGTTCAAGGATGTGTTCGGGCGAGATTCGTGAGCTACCACCGTTCGGATTGAGCACGAGATCGACTTCGGTAGGTTGGTCCTTCCTAACCGACCAGCTTAGGACCAACCACGAAGAGACAAAGGAGATCGATTGTCAAGTCAAGGAGTTCTTTGGAGAAAAGCGATTCGAGAGCTCTGTCTCCGCGCGTTCGATCATCCAGTTAGAAGAACAATGAGTGGCGCATGTGCATGGGCATCGTCTTGTCAACAAGATCACGGTAAAGTATCGTTTCCTATCCAGTTAGATGATATGCTAGATGAGTTATGCGGGCGTCTTTTCTAAAATTGATTTGCGTTCGGATATTTTCAAGTTAGAATGGCTGAGGGATGGTGAAGCGCATTTAAGACTAAGCATGGTTTGTATGAATGACTTGTTATGCCTTTTGGCCTTACTAATGCTCCTAGTACTTTTATCGTTTGATGAATCATGTGTTACGTGATGTGATTGCAAGTATGTAGTGGTCTACTTTGATGATATCCTCATATATAGTACTTGTGAGCAGCATGTTGGACATCTTAGGCATGTTTTGTGTTCTTGCGTGATGCTAAACCGTATGCTAATATGTCTAAGTGCACTTTTTGCATGGATGAGGTTATCTTTCTTGGTTTTGTTGTGAGTAGTCGAGGTGTGGCAGTTGATAGAGCTAAGGTGAAAGCCATTGAGGAATGGCCCACGCCCAAGACATGCTCCGAGGTAAGATCTTTTCATGGTTTAGCTGGATTTTATAAATGCGTTTTGTGCGTGATTTTTCATCTATTGCTGCACCATTGACTGAGTTGAGTAGGAAAGACAAGAAGTTTGAGTGGGGCAAGGCCCAAGAGCATGCTTTTAATCTGTTGAAGTCGAAATTGTGTAATGCTCCTCTGTTGGTTTTGCCTGATTTTTCTAAGATGTTTGAGATTGAGTGTGATGCTTCCGGTATAGGCATTGGTGCTGTTTTGATGCAGGATAGGAAACCGGTCGCATACTTCAGTGAGAAGCTGAATGGGGCAGCCCTTAGGTACTCTACGTACGACAAGGAGCTGTATGCATTGAAGAGGTCTTTGGAGACTTGGCAGCATTATCTGAGACCGAAGGAGTTCGTGATTCACACTGATCACGAATCGTTGAAGCATTTGAAGGGGCAACAGAATCTGAATTCGAGACATGCCAGGTGGGTTGAATTCATTGAATCTTTCCCATATGTGATTAAGTACAAGAAAGGAGAGGAGAACGTGGTTGCCGATGCTTTGTCTCGCAGTATACTGTTTTCATTATGCATGCCCGGTGCTTAGGTCTAGATAATTTGAAGAGTTTCTATGCCTCGATCCATTCTTTGGTGATATTTTTAGGAATTTTCAGTCAGTTCTAGATCATTGAGTCTTTTATGTGACCGATGGGTTTACGTTTAGGATCTGGTATATGTGCTCGCTTGTTCCATCGAGACTTATTTGTTTTAGAGTCACATGCGGTGGTCCGATGGGTCATTTGGTGTTGCTAAAACTTTGAGTTTATTGCGGGAACATTAGTATTGGCTCGCATGAGAGAGAGATGTTGAGAGAATCATGCTAGATGTATTACTTGTAGGAAGGCTAAATCTAGTTCTAATCCGTTTGGTTTATACACTCCACTACCTTGCACCTTCTACACCTTGGATTGATATTTCTATGGATTTTGTGCTTGGTTTACCTCGATCTAAGTCCTGCAAGGATTACGTGTTTGTTGTTGTCGATAGGTTTTCCAAGATGTCTCATTTTATTGCATGCAAGCAAACCGATGATCTTTGTTAATATTGCTAATCTGTTCTTTCGTGAAGTAGTTAGGTTGCATGGCATGCCTCGGACTATTGTGTCTCGACGAGATTCAAGTTTTGGGACATTTTGGCGTGTTCTTTGGGGTAAGTTAGGTACTAAACTGTTGTTTTCATCGCATGTCATCCTCGGGGCGATGGGCGGTCAAGTAGTTAATAGGACTTTAGGTACCTTACTTGCTTTAGTGAAAAATAACTTGAAGTCATGGGAAGAGTGTTTACCTTTTCTTTGAGTTTGCTTATAACCGTGTTGTGCATTCTTCCACTAACATGTCTCCATTTGAGGTCGTCTATGGCTTTAATCCCTTACTCCTACAAATCTTATTCCTTTGCCTATTGATCATCTTCGAGTTTGCAAGGTTCTCGTGGGCTGAGCAGGTTCAAGAGATGCACAAGAAGGTTAAGGCCAGGATCGAGCTCCAAGGTGAGAAAAATGCCTCTAAGGTTAATGCCCATCGCAAGCAGCTGTTGTTCAAGCCCGGCGACAAGGTCTGGGTTCACTTTAGCAAAGGGCGCTTCCCTAACTTGAGGAGGTCGAAGTAGATGCCTCGCGGCGACGGTTCGTTCACTGTGGTTGCTAAAGTCAATGACAATGCATACCGCATCGATCTTCCAGGTGAGTATAAGTGTTCCACTACCTTTAATGTTTCTGACTTGTCTCCTTTCCCTGTAGATGAGTTCGATGATGATGAGGAGCCGAATTCGAGGACGAATTCTTTTCAGCAGGGGGGGAATGATGAGCCGAAGTCCAGCAATGATGATTCAAACCCGGAGTTGCAGTTGAGAGGCCCAGTTACAAGATTGCGAGCTAAGCAGCTCCAAGGCTATCTCCAGTGCATTATCCGAAAGAAATTGGAAGATGAAGATGTTGGGCTCAAGCGGTACAAATTGGTGAATCGGATCATTGTCCAAGGCGAAGTTCGTGCATGATGAAGGCCCCCATTTTCGTGGGTTCTTTTATTTTCGTGGGTTTTTAAATAAAGCCCAATTATCTTTAGTTGTTAGTTGGTGTTTTGGGCCTTTGGCCTTTTCGTTTTAGACTAGTATTTATATGCTTTTGTGGTCTTTTGTAAGACGTACAATTTTGATAAGAAATATATTTTCATCTTTGTCTCACGTGTTTTAACAAAGCACAAACCCTAGTTCTTGGTAGAGTTACGAAGTTGGCGACTTTTGAGCTTGAAATCAATTGTCTCGTTCGTGATATCCGGTAGTATTCGGGTTAGACAAGCCACGAAGATCGTTCCTTGACGCGTTTGATTCGATAAATCCGAGGTTCGTTTTGATAAGTTCTTCATCCCTTCGCTCGTTTTTCCCACCATATTCCACCGTTCATCCTTTCCCAACCATCCATACCCCACCGTCCCTTTCCACCCTTTCTTTTTCGTGCGGTTGTTGAATCTTGGATGAGTTTGTGTTTTCAATTTAAATAATCAAACTATCGAAAGTTGAGATCGAGTTTAGGGTTGAACCAACCTATCCGTTGACGAGAGTTCTTTCCGTTGCTTCAGCGTTATAGTTGGTCATATCACATAATCCTAGGAATGGATGGTTAGCTAAGAATCATTCCACGATTCTATGTAAGGAAAGGAAAAATTCGTTTCACTTTCACGGACAAGAAACTACGACTTCCACGGGATCAAGATGGGAAGAAGAGTCCCGATAGTATCAAGACTACAAGCTGGGAGGATGATGAACGAGAAAGGATGCCATGCATTCCTTGTTTATTTGAACGAAGAGGATAAACCCGGCGGGTAGAAGACATTGAAGTTGTCCAAGAATTTTGGACGATTTCCCGAGAATCTACCAGACTCGCCTCACGATAGACAACTAGAGTTTACCATCGACTTGGAGCCCTGATCAGCCCCAGGTGTCAAGGCGCCTATAGGATGGCCCCAAAGGAACTAGAAGAGCTAAAATCCAAATCCAAGAGCTTTTGGATCTAGGATTCATTGGCCGAGTGTTTCACCTTGGGAGCGCCTGCTTTGTTTGTTAAGAAAAGGATGATTCTTTGAGGATGTGCATCGATTATAGAGAACTAAATAAGATGACACTAAAGAACAAATACCCTTTACCCGTAATTGATGACCGCTTGATCAATTGCATGGCGAGCGGTGTATTCTCGAAAATTGATCTTAAGTCAGGATACCATCAGCTGAAAATACGGTCTGAAGAAGTACCTAAGACTGCATTCCGAACCAGATATGGCCACTATGAGTTCATAGTTATGCCATTCGGATTAACCAATGCACCAGCCGTATTCATGGACCTCATGAACAGAGTATTTCATCCATTTTTGGATGAATTTGTTTTGGTCTTCATAGATGATATCCTTATTTATTCAAAGAATGAAGAGGATCATAGAGAACATCTAAGAACGATTTTGCAAACCTTGAGAGATGAAAGACTCTTTGCTAAGTTTAGCAAATGTGAGTTTTGGTGAAGGAAGTTATGTTCCTTGACACATCGTGGTCTCAAAAGGCATAAAAGTAGATCCAACCAAAGTAGAGGCCGCAAGAATGGAAATCACCAAAGACTCAAGACGAGATTAGAAGTTTCCTAGGATTAGCCGGTTACTATAGACATTCATCAAGGATTCTCCAAATTGCAAGGCCAATAACCCGACTACTTGGAAGGGAATCAAGTTCAATTGACCGATGAGTGTGAGACGAGTTTCCAAATACTCAAGGAAAAATTGACAAGTGCACTGAGTTCTAGCGGTCCCTGCGGACAAGGGTATGTAGTCTATACAGACGCATCTAAGACCGGATCGGGTTGTGTTTGATGCAAGAAGGAAAAGTGATAGCTTATGCATCCCGACAACTCGGACCACTGAACTAAACTACCCAACCCACGATTTGGAATTAGCAACTGTAGTTCATGCACTGAAAATTTGAGACACCATCTCTATGGTGTGAGATGTGAGATCTTCACGGATCATAAAAGTTTGAAGTATTTCTTCGAACAAAGAGATCTGAATATGAGACAAAGAAGATGGCTTGAATTAGTGAAAGATTACGACTGTGGTATTAACTATCACCCGGTAAGGCGAATGTAGTGGACGCTTGAGTCGTAAGAGCCATACCAAGTTAGGATGTCTCTTTATACAAGAGGAAAGACTCGTTGAAGAGTTTGGTAGAATGAGGATTGAACTGGTGGAACCACCTGAGACAATTGTGAGCTGTGTCGCTACACTCACACTGGCATCTGACCTAAGAAAAAGGATTGTCGAGAGACAAAGGATGGAGGAAAAGTTGGAAAAGATCCGAGAAAGACTAAGGTCTGAAGGATTCAAGAATTTCCAAGAGGCGCCGGATAACGCCTTATTATTTGAAGGAAGGATATGCGTTCCTGACGACGCAGAGCTTCAGAACGAAATCATGAGTGAGGCTCACGATACGCCCTACACCGCCCACCCAGGCAGTACTAAGATGTACCAAGACCTGAAGGAAAAGTTTTGGTGGGAAGGCATGAAACGAGACATAGCTTTCTTAGAGAACGCCGTCTTGTTTGTCAACAAGTGAAGGCACTACACCAACGTCCATACGGAAAGTTGCAACAATTGAAATCCACGAGTGGAAGTGGGACGATATAACCATGGATTTCACACAAGCTACCCAAGTCGAGGAGAGGAAACACAGCCATATGGTAATTGTGGATAGACTTACCAAAAGTGCTCACTTTCTACCTATTCAAAGCACTTATGGATCCGATAAGTTGGCCCACCAGACGTTAAGGAAATTGCACGACTACATGGGTGCCAAAATCTATTACCTCGATCGAGACTCCAAGTTCACATCCGATTCGGATTAGCTTGCAGAGAGAACGGGTACTAGATTAAATTTCAAGACAAAGATTCCACCAACAAACCGATGGATCGGAAAGAACGATCCAAATGCTAGAAGATATGCTTAGAACCGTAATTTTGATCGAGGTGCAAAATGGGAAGATATTTTACCTCTTATCGAATTTGTTTACAACAACAACTATCAGCGACGATCGGCATGGCCCCACACGAGGCCTTGATGGCAAGTGTAGATCACCACTATATCGATGAAGTCGGTGAGAGAAAAGTCATAGGCTCGATGCAAGAACGAAATGATCGAGATCGCTCGACACATTAAATGAGGATAAAAGAGGCTCGGGACAGACAAATCTTACGTCTACGCTGAGATCCGAGCACGCTTTGAGGATGGAGACAAAGTATTTCTTAAGGTCTCCATCGAAAGAGATTGTCGTTTGGCACGAAAGGAAGCTTAGACCTCGCTTTATAGGACCTTATGAGATCCTAGAGGATAGGTCCAAGAGCTTATAGGTTGGCTCTTCCGCCAAACCTAGGGAATGTCCATAATGTTTTCACGCCTCGCAATTCGAAAATACGTTCACGACCCAAAGCATGTGATTCATCAAGACGACGTGATCCTCGAGGCGGACATGAGCTATAAGGAAGAACCCGCAAACCATACTTGACCACAAAGTTCAGAACAACAGAGCGAGTCGATTCCGTTAGTCAGTCTTGTGGAGACACCACGGACGAAGAAGCCCACGGGAGCTTGAAGAAGCGATGAGAGAAAAATACCCGATTTATTTTGTTAGAGGTATACAAATTTCGGACTAAATTTTTCGTGGGGTGGAATGTAATATTCCAAATAAACGAACATACTATTACGGTATTCTAAACCCGTAATTAGGGTTTTCACGATATTATTAATTTTACGACATCGAATATTGTGATTTCGATATTATATCGTTATAACAAATTCCTTTTCATAATTCACTAAGGATTGTGAATTAAAGGATTGAAATATTACGAAATGATTCGTCAATATATTTTAACGTCAAACGCGTATCGAACGTCAGCATTTCATGAAATTTTCTGAGCAGTGAAGCTTGGAATTAATTTCCATCTTAATTCCTTTATTAAATGGAATATATTTATTTAGTAAGTATGAACTTACTGCGACCATTTTGAGATGAGTCGATTTTGAATGTTTTGAGACGTTTTGAATGTCAACGTCTAGAGACGTTTTGAAAAATGAGTTTAACGCTCAGGAAATTATAATAATTAATTTCCTATTATTATTTTATATAATTACAGTATTAATGATTATTAAAATCAATATTTGAGTTATTAAACTCGATATTTTCGAAATTTAATTTCGAAAACCCTAATCTTATAAATTAGGGTTTGGTCACATGAAATGATACCATTAAATTATCATATGGTATCTAAACTATATAATATGATATATATGGATATTATTAAGCATTAAAATCAGTTTTGAACCATAAAACTCGATAGTTTCAGTTTTTATAATTTCAAAACCCTAATTTCGAAACTTAGGTTTTTATTGCATGAAATGATGCAATAATTTTATCCTATGCTATTATTTAATATCTAAATCATATATTATGATATATATGATCGAAAATTACATGAGTATCAATAATAGGTGTAATTTATATTTTTAATCCTATTTTTCCAATTCTTTTCTAATTTTGATTTTGTGCTTAAGGAATGTTTTAATTATTTTTATGACTTGTATTATATATCTATGACCTATTATATGATTAATACAATGTATTAGGTATAAATTAAAAATTAAAACAGCCCCTAGACCCCCCCCATGCGCCGGCTCCTTCACCCATGCACAAATCATTTCACCTTTTAAATTTGCCCAATACATGAAGAGCTCTTTAAACACTCTTCAATCATCACTCTTGCACTCCCAATGTGCTGCAGATTTTAGCCCATTTGTGAGGCAAAATCGAGAGAGAGAGAGAGAGGAATAATTGATAAAACTCTTCCACTTCAACACCCCACACCCATAACATCATTTCCTTTCATTTGAACTCACAAAAATACTCTCCATCATCTCCATTCTCCCTCTGAAAACCGAGAGCACCCTCTCACATTTTCAGATTTTCTCTTCTTCCTTCTTCACCATTTCTCCTCACCAAGCTTGATATCCACTTTGATCTTGTGATATTATACAATTCCTAAGGTAAAACACTAGACTATAGTACCGATTTCTTTCTCCATTTATTCATGAAAATCGAAACTGTTTTGATACATATGTATGTGTGTTTCGAGTTTTATATATATATGTATACATATGTGTTTAAATGTTCTTGAGCATGAGCTAGTGTTTACATTTTGGTTATGATGTTTTATTTACAAAAATATGAGGAAATATGGTTAAATGAACATAGGTTATCATATATGACATGTTTGAAAGGATTTAACATGTATATGAAATATTCGAACCATAGTATGTATTTGAGATAATTTTCGAAAACTATAAAAATAGAATGGTGATGACTGAATGTTCTTAGGTGTTTTTAGCTTGGATTATTGTTATATAATGTGGTTAGAACACATAGGAATGTATTTAGAAATTTTTGAAAGCCCTAGCTATTTAACCCTTTAATACCGTGAGCATGTATGAACATATCTTGGTGTATAATTTTTATTTTTAGCATGTAATGACATATTAATGCTTTAGTATATCGTTTATGTATTGTATGAAATTATTAGAATTTTTGGAAATCATTTACCTAATTAAATCAAATAAACCGTGAGAGATATACTCTTGAAGGTGATGATTTAATTGGTTTTTGATAAGTATTATGATGTTATATTAGTATACTATAATATATAATCATAGTATATAATTGTTGGAATTTTTGAAAACCAATTACTACATTTAATCAAAAAAGCCGAGAGCTATTGAGCTCCATATGGTGATGATTCAAATGTTTTTGGTTGATGTTATGATGTTACAATTGTGATGTATATTGATGTTGGGATATTATACTAGGTATATATCAATTTTTGGAATTTTTGGATAATTATTCCTAATTATTGAAATTACCGTAGCTATATATATGTATATATATTAATAAATAGCAAACAATATCATATGGATTTTATAAATTCATATTCGGACCATAGTGTATAATAATGCACTATATTAATTTAGAAAATTTTTCAAAAGTCATTTGATATTTTTAAATTAATTATCGAGATTTCGATAATTAATAAGGATTTTAAATCCTTTTAAATCGTTTATTAATAAAATATATGTTTAATTAATATTACATCACGACCCCATTCCTGACCAACCCGGACCTGGAGGCTACTAGTACTAGGGTAGTACTTTGGGGTTACATGAATAAAATGGAAGCGTAACAATAAGCTAACATGTTTGACAGTTATGAGATGATGTTATATTGTTTTTGAAAAGGTTTAGCCATGGACCCCAAAACTTGCCTGATCCGATGGACCTCAATAGTTTAAAACATAAAAGCGTAAATAAGGGAGTTCAGAGTGTAGAATGAAAGTGTGTGAATACATATATGATTTATATGCATTCAAGGTATAAACCACAAACTCAAGTAAATCGGTCGAGGACATTTGGACTCCTCAACACTTTCCCATCATCACCATCAGAGCTCAACCTCACATTTAAAACAAACATGCAGGCTAAGTATAAGAAATTGCACTTAGTGGACTCATGCCAAAACATTTGATAGATTTGGATTACTGTTGCCAATATTGAGTAAGTCAAGTGGTTTTAGTTAAAATGCCTGGCTTACCAAATCATTTTCGTTAAGAACATAGCTCGGCCGAGCATTTTCTTGGTGTGTATGGTCCGTATCTCATAGTCACAATACATAATAATAATAAATAATAAACGCCGAGAGGAGGCCTCCCATCTACGACGCCGTGACCGCCGTAATCCCGTCTGACAAAGACACAACTGCAAGCATATGTTAACACAACAGATAGTTCCAACCTTCACGCCAATCCTAGCTCGGCATTTATCATCCCACAGACCCGACATTAAAAGGTTGGGCTACCACAACAATTGATATAATAGTTCCAACTATCTCCACAATTTCTACCCGGCAAATGATAGGATCCATACACAAAACGAAATATTTTGGCGTGTGTGCAAGAAACATTTGATAAACAAATTGTAGTAAGTGTCAGAATAAATTCATTTGGTATGACAAGAAAGTCATATTTTGAAGATAAAGCCCACATTTTGAGGTAAGAAAGGGAAGCCCACCGGACTATGGTTCGTTGTAAAGTCCTAGGTTCGTTGCTCGTCAAAATCCCGTCATTGCGTTTAGTCCACACCTTTAAAAAAAAGCGAGGCTTTAGTACGTCGCTCAAGTCTTTCGAGACTTTCAAAACTAAGATAAACTTCGATATTTCATATCGATGTAGACCGAATTCCTTAGTGAATTGATACGCCTCAACACGATACGATCGACTTGTTCTCGCTCTTCGAGATACTTTCAACGCTTTTTCGATATATGGATTTCATTTGTGAAATCTTTTCTTACTAATGAGGTATCATACTCAATTAGTATATCTTACGCGTCTCGACGTATTTATAAACGTATAATCGCACGCTTGACTTAAAAAGTCAACGAAGTCAACATTGATCAACAAAGTCAACGATTTTGACCTTTAAAAATAGTAACTTCTTACTATTTTGTTTTATAAATCGAATTTGATCGATTTGAAAACGTAAAATCTTATTGCTCGATTTATCTTGTAAATCAAGGACTTATAATTATTTTCGCATTTTTAATAACCCTTTTTAAAAATAAAAAGCGTATTTTGGTATTTTAAAACGTTATAAAATGAACGTTCGTCTCAAACATAGCAATCTCTGTTTATAAAATTTTGTAACATTTAAAAACTGTCCAAAATATTATTTTAGTAAATTTTCATTAATAAACTGTTTTAAAAAGGATTTTAAAATCCTTATTAATTATCGATAATTCCGATAATTAACTTAAAAATATCAAATGACTTTTGAAATTTTTCTAAATTCATATAGTGTATTATTATACACTATGGTCCAGAATATGAATTTATGAAATTCATATAATACTGTTTGCTATTTATTTATATATATACATATATATATTTACGGTAATTTAAATAAATAGGGAATAATCATCCAAAATTCCCAAAATTGATATATACTTGTTATAACATCCCAACATCAGTATATAATATTTATATAACCCATAGTTCATCATATCTATTTATTTTACAACATGTAATAATATTCACTGTAATAATAAGATAATTACCAAATAAATAGCAAACAATTTCTAAAATTCTAAATAAATTTCAACATCAATAAACATTATATTATAACATTGTAACATCATAACATCAACCAAAATAATTTAAATCGTCACCATATGAGCTTGTAATGCTCTCGGCTTTTTCGATTTAATTTAGTATTTGGTTTTCAAAAATTCCAATAATTATATACTATGTCTATACACTATAGTATATTAATATAACATCATATAATCATCAAGAACTAATTAAATCATCACCTCATAAGCTTGTAAGCTTTAAATTTGATTTAAATAGGTAAATGATTTCAAAAATTCTAATTAATTCACACAATGCATAAATAATATACTCAAGCATTAAAACACCATTACATGTTCAAAAATAAAATCATACATCAACATATACATATAGCATGCTCACGGTATTTTTCAAAATCATGCATTTGATTTTCAAAAATTCTAATTAAATCATATAACATATAATCAATACATTAAAGCATTAATACGTCATTATATGATTAAAACAAAATTATATACCAAGGTATTTATTTAAATAGCTCACGGTATTTTTAAAATAAATAGCTAGGTTTTCCAAAATTTTAATTAACCTACCATAGCCTTAAATCATAACATACATCCATATTTCATCATTAAAATGTTCAAGAAATAATCGGTCATCACATATGCATTTTTAATATCTTGAAAAATTACTTTGAACAAGTTCTATGGTTCGAAAATTATATAACATGCTAGATCCATTCAAAAATTTAATAAACAATACCATATGCTTATTCTAACATATATTCACATACTTGGAAATATAAATCATCAAGAACAATATATCTCATGCTCTAGAACATTAAAACATACATATACATACATATAGCATTCGAACACAATACATATATATATATATAAAAAACAGTTTCGATTTTCATGAATAAATGGAGGATGAAATCGGTGCTAAGGACCTTGTATTACCTTAGATATGATATAGGTTCACAAGAAACAATATAGTATCAAGGTTTGGAAGAAGAAATGAGGAAGAAGAGAAGAAAGGCTGTTCGAAAATGGAGAGAGGGGCTTTCGAATTTTTTTTTTTCTTTGCTGCAGATTTTGAGAGAGTGGAGAGGAAATGGGGTTGTAGTGTTTTGTGATGGTAGTATAATGAGAGGCATGGGGAGAGGCTCCCCTATACTCCTTTCTCTCAACCTACACGGCTGCACACACATCACCAATAGGAGTAGTGTAGTAAAAATGATGAGAGTGTAGTTATCATTGGCTAGGTGTGCATGTATTGGTCACAATAAAAGGTGGAGTGCATGCCTTTGTTGGGGTGATGATGGGCGACGGCTATGGGGGTTCCAAGGCTGATTTTAATTTTTGTTACACATTAATACTATGTATTAATCATAGTATAGGTCATAGATATATTATACAAGTCATAAAATAATTAAATCATCACATAACACAAAAATTGGAATTACCGATCCAAAATTGGAAAAATAGGATTAAAAATATAAATTACACCTATTATTGATACTCATGTAATTTTTGTCCCAAATATACACATATACATCATAATATATGATTTAGATATTAAATAATATCATAGGATAAAATTATAGCATTAATTTAGGCATAAGAAACCCTAATTTCGAAAATTAGGTTTCAAAAATTATAATTGTGCAGAATCGAGTTTAATGCTCCAAAACTGATTTCATAGCTTAATAACACTCATATATATCACATTATAAAGTTTAGATACCATATGATAATTTAATAGTGTCATTTCATGTGAAAACCAAAGTTTATAAACTTAGGGCTTTTGAAAATTTCAATATCAAATTATCGAATTTTAATAACTGAAAATTCGATTTTAATCATTAATAATACTGAAATTATATAAAATATTAATAGGAAATTAATTATTATAATTTCCGAGTATTAAACTCATTTTACAAAGCGCCTCTAGACGTTGACGCTCAAAACGCCTCAAACGCTCAAAATCGACTCATCTCAAAATGGTCGCAGAAGTTCATACTTACTAAATAAGTATATTCCTTTAATAAAGGAATTACGATGAAAATTAATTCCAAGCTTCACCGCCGTAAAATTTCATGAAAAGTCGACGCTCGATACGCTGCGTTTGACGTTAAAATATATCGATTTAATCATTTCGTAATATTTCAATCATAAATTCACAATCCTTAGTGAATTATGAAAGGAATTCGTTATAACGATATCGTATCGAAATCACAAGATTCGATGTCGTAAAAGATAATATACGGCAAAACCCTAATTACGGGTTTAGAAAACCGTAATCGTATATTCGCTTCTTTGAATATTACATTCCACCCTCACGAAAAATTTCATCCCAAATTTGTATACCTTTAGAAAAATAGATCGGGGTATTTCTCTCATCGCTTCTTCAAGCTCCCACGTGGCTTCTTCTCGTCCGTGGTGTCTCCACAAAGACTTTGACTAACGGGATCGACTTGCTCCGTAGTTGCTTGGACTTTGTGATCAAGTATGGCTGCGGGTTCTTCCTTATAGCTCATGTCCGCTCGAGGATCACGCCGCCTTGGCGAATCACGTGCTTTGGGTCGTGAACGATTTTTAATAATGAGGCGTGAAAACATTATGGACATTCCCTAGGTTTGGCGGAGAGCCAACCTATAAGCTCTTGGACCTATCCTTTCTAGGATCTCATAAGGTCCTATGAAACGGGTCTAAGCTTTCCTTCGTGCCAAACCCGACAATCCTTTCGATGGAGAGACCTTAAGAAATACTTTGTCTCCATCCTCAAACGTAGTTCGGATCTACGCGTATCGGTAGAAGATTTCTGTCTCATCTGAGCCTCTTTTATCCTCATCCTAATTTGTCGAACGACTTGATCATTTCGCTCACCGCATCGTGCCCTATGACTTTTCTCTCACCGACTTCATCCCAATAAAGTGGTGATCTACACTTCTCGCCATACAAGGCTTCAGTATGGGGCCATGCCGATCGTTGTTTGATAATCATTGTTGTAAGCAAATTCAATCGAGGTAAAATCTCTTCCCATTTTGCACCTCGATCCAAAATTACGCTTCTAAGCATATCTTCTAGCGTTTGATCGTTCTCTCCGATCGTCCATCGGTTTGTGGGTGGAATGTCAGATCAAGTTTAACCTCGTACCAGTTCTCTTTGTAAGCTAATCCAAAATCTGGATGTGAACTTGGAGTCTCGATCGAGGTAATAGATTTTCGCACTCCATGTAGTCGCACAATTTCCTTAATGTACAACAATAACTTATCGACCCATAAGTGCTTTGAATAGGTGAAAGTGAGCACTTTTGGTAAGTCTATCCACAATTACCCATATGGTCGTGTTTCCTCTTCTCGATTTGGGTAAGCTTGTAACGAAATCCATCGTTATATCGTCCCACTTCCATTCGGGATTTCTAACGGTTGTAACTTCCGTAGGGTCGCTGGTGTAGGGCTTTCACTTGTCGACAAACAAGACAGCAGTTCTACTGAAGAAGCTATGTCTCGCTTCACGCCTTCCCACCAAAATTTTTCCTTCGTGTCCCGGTACATCTTAGTACCGCTGGGTGGGCGGTGTATGGCGATCGTGAGCCTCACTCATGATTTCGCTCAAGCTCTGCGCCGTCAGAACGCATATCCTACCTTCAAACAATAAGGCGTTATCCGCGCCTTGAAATTCTCAATCCTTCAGACCTTAGTCTTTCTCGGATCTTTCCAACTTTTCCTCAATCCTTCGTGTCTCGACAATTCTTTTCTTAGATCGATGTCGGTGTGAGTGATACGACCAACAAGAACGCCAAGCAACAGATCGAACTCACGTCAACAGATAGGTTGGTTCAACCCAAACTCGATCTCAACTTTCGATAGTTTCAGATTATTTAAATTGAAACACAAACCACGCACTCCAAGATTCAACACACCGCACGGAAAAGAAAGGGTGAGAGGGACGAACAGTGGGGTATGTCCGGTTGGGAAAGGATGAACGGTGGAAAATGGATCTTGGGGAAAACGAATGTAGGGATGAAGAACATACCGAAACGAACCTCGATTCTTGGAATCAAACGCAGCGTCGAACGATCTTCGTGGCTTGTCTAACCCGGATACTACTGGATATCACGAACGAGACAATTGATTTCAAGCTCAAAAGTCGCCAACTTCAGAACTCTACCAAGAACTAGGGTTTGTGCTTTGTTAAAACACGTGAGACAAAGATGAAAATATATTTCTTATCAAAATTCGTCCGTCTTACAAAAGACCACAAAAAGCATATAAATACTAGTCTAAAACGAAAAGGCCAAAGGCCCAAAACACCAACTAACAACTAAAGATAATTGGGCTTTGTTTAAAAACCCACGAAAATAAAAGAGCCCACGAAAATGGGCCTTCATCATGCACGAACTTCAGTCTTGGACAATGATCCAGTTCACCAATTTGTACTGCTTGAGCCCAACATCTTCATCTTCCAATTTCTTTCGGATAATGCATTGGAGATAGCCTTGGAGCTGCTTAGCTCGCAATCTTGTAACTGAGCCTCTCAACTGCAACTCCGGGTTTGAATCATCATTGCTGGACTTCGGCTCATCATTCCCCTCGTGAAAAGAATTCGCCCTCGAATTCGCCCTCATCATCATCGAACTCATCTACAGGAAAGGAGACAAGTCGAAACATTAAAGGTAGTGGAACACTTATACTCACCTGAAGATCAATGCGGTATGCATTGTCATTGACTTTAGCAACCACGGTGAACGGACCGTCGCGAGGCATCAACTGACCTCCTCAAGTTGAGGGAAGCCCTTTGCTAAAGTGAACCCAGACCTTGTCGGGCTTGAACAACAAACCGCTATGCGATGGGCATTAGCCTTAGAGGCGTTTTCTCACCGAGCTCGATCCCGGCCTTAACCTTCTTGTGCATCTCTTGAACCTGTTCAGCCCTACGAGAACCTTGCAAACTCGAAAGATGATCAATAGGCAAAGGAATAAGATCCAGAGGAGTAAGGGATTAAAGCCATAGACGACCTCAAATGGCGACATGTTAGTGGAAGAATGCACAACACGGTTATAAGCAAACTCAAGAAAAGGTAAACACTCTTCCCATGACTTCAAGTTATTTTTCACTAAAGCACGGTAAGGTACCTAAAGTCCTATTAACTACTTGATGCCCATCATCAAGATGACATGCAGAGAAAACAACAGCTTAGTACCTAACTTACCCCAAAGAACACGCCAAAATGTCCCAAAACTTGAATCCTCGTCGACACAATAGTCCGAGGCATGCCATGCAACCTAACTACTTCACGAAAGAAAGATTAGCAATATTAACAAAGATCATCGCTTGCTTGCATGCAATAAAATGAGACATCTGGAAAACCTATCGACAACAACAAACACGTAATCCTTGCTGACTTAGATCGAGGTAAACCAAGCACAAAATCCATAGAAATATCAATCCAAGTGCGTAAGGTGCGGGTAGTGGAGTGTATAAACCAAACGGATTAGAACTAGATTTAGCCTCCCACAAGTAATACATCTAGCATGTATTCTCTCAACATCTCTCCTCATGCGAGGCCAATAAAAATGTTCTGCAATAAACTCAAAGTTTTAGCAACACCAAATGACCCATCGCACCACCCGCATGTGACTCTAAAACAAATAAGTCTCGCATGGAACAAGCAGTACACATAGTCAGCATCCTTAAACAAACCCATCACCACATAAAAGACTCAACGGATCTAGAACGGGACCGACAATTCCTAAAAATATCACCAAAGAATGGATCGAGGCATAGAAACTCTTCAAATTATCTAGACCTAAGCACGGGCATGCATAATGAAAACAAGGTATACTCATGAGACAAAGCATCGGCAACCACGCTCTCCTCTCCTTTCTTGTACTTAATCACATATGGAAAGATTCAATGAATTCAACCCACCGCATGTCTCGAATTCAGATTCTTTTGCCCTTCAAATGCTTCAACGATTCGTGATCGGTGTGAATCACGAACTCCTTCGGCTCGAGATAATCTTGCCAAGTCTCCAAAGATCTCTTCAATGCATACAGCCCTTGTCGTCGTAGAGTACCTAAAGGCTGCCCATTCAGCTTCTCACTGAAGTATGCGACCGGTTTCCTATCCTGCATCAAAACAGCACCAATGCCTATACCGAAGCATCACACTCAATCTCAAACATCTTAGAAAATCAGGGCAAAACCAACAGAGGAGCATTACACAATTTCGACTTCAATGAGTTAAAAGCATGCTCTTGGCCTTGCCCCACTCAAACTTCTTGTCTTTCCTACTCAACTCGGTCAATGGTGCAGCAATAGATGAAAATCACGCACAAAACGACGATAAAATCCAGCTAAACCATGAAAAGATCTTACCTCGGAGCATGTCTTGGTGGGCCATTCCTCAACGGCTTTCACCTTAGCTCTATCCACCGCCACACCTCGACTACTCACAACAAAACCAAGAAAGATAACATCATCCATGCAAAAGTGCACTTAGACATATTAGCATACAGTTTAGCATCACGCAAGAACACAAAACATGCCTAAGATGTCCAACATGCGCTGCTCACGTAAGTACTATATATGAGGATATCATCAAAGTAGACCATGACATACTTACCAATCACATCACGTAACACATGATTCATCAAACGATAAAAGTACTAGGAGCATTAGTAAGGCCAAAAGGCATAACAAGCCATTCATACAAACCATGCTTAGTCTTAAATGCGCTTTCCACTCATCCCTTCAGCCATTCTAACTTGAAAATATCCGTAACGCAAATCAATTTTAGAAAGATGTAAGCTCCGCATAACTCATCTAGCATATCATCTAACTGGGATAGGAAAACGATACTTTACCGTGATCTTGTTGACAAGACGATACCCATGCACATGCGCCACTCATTGTTCTTCTTCTAACCGTGATGATCGAACGCAGACGAGATGGCTCTCTCGAATCGCTTCTTCTCCAAAGAACTCCTTGACTTGACGATCGATCTCCTTTGTCTCTTGTGGTTGGTCCGTAAGTTGGTCGGTTAGGAAGGACCGCACCGGTTGGAAGTCGATCCGTGCTCAATCCATGCCGAATCGGTGGTAGCTCACCGGGAATCTCGTCCCGAACACATCCTTGAACTCCTCCATCAAAGGCTGCAAAATAGTAGGAAAAGTAACATCAGAAGTATCGTTAGCCTTAAACGTAACTAGAACGATAGGCTTACCAGTTCTGATCGCCTTCTGTACTCCCTTTGCACTAACAAACAAACCTTTAGACTCCGGATCTGAATTGGCTACTTTGATTTCGATGGAGTGACAACATGGACGGGCTTAGGGGTTCCCTAGACGTGGAAGAATCGCCTTGACGGTTTGGAGTCGGTGATCCCGCCGTGGGAGGCACGACCTGTCTGTCCGACTTCTTTCCTCGCTCTTCCTCGAATTTCTCTTGCATCCTCTTCTCGATCCTCTCGCAACATCCTTGGGTGCTAAAGGCCATTGCACAGTGGTACGCCCATCTCTAGTGACGGCATAGGTGTTGGCGATCCATCATGTATCGCCTTCCGCAAAACCGCCAGGACGACCTAGAAGATATGTGCCGCATCCATAGGGATTACGCCACACAAAACAAGAGTCGAGATATCTACCAATTGAAAAGGTGACATGTACCGATAGCCGACTCGGATCTCGCCTCACCAACCATTGCAATCGGTAGGCTTGGATGCTTCGGGGCGAGTTCGCTTGCCCATCGCATATCGGTGATAGCGCTCACGACGCCCACTATCAATGATGAGCGAGCACGCCTTGTCTTGGACGTAACATCGCGAGTAGAAGATGTTTTCGCCGGTCGCTCGATCCTCTTCACGTATCGCTTAAAGCTCGGATGGAAACAAGACTCACGTGAGCTTGCTTCGGCTGCTCATCCTCTATCTCATCGCTAGGTGAGCCGAAAAGGGGCTGTTCTTTGTCCCTTGCTTCACTGGAGTCTTCGGCTCGTCTTCACTAGCGGATTCCATCTCACCATGATCGGTAATGATGAGGACTCGCGATTCGACACGGGCTTGAAAGTGTCCCCATCCTTTACACTTGTGACATCGAACGCCACGTGCTCTTCCCGAGTACCATTCGAGGCCGACTAGGGAAACAATTCGTTCGAGTGCTCCTACTAGGACAAAGCGAATCAACTCGTGTCGGCGGTTGGACGGCTGCTCAGATCGACCAGTGGGTTGGCCTTGAGGGCATGTAGGGGCTGTCCTAGGCGTGGAAGAATCACCTCGAACCTGTGGTGTTCTAACAGGGTCGATCGGAGGTCGTCCGACGTCCTTCTACGATCCGCCGCTCTACAAGGGTCGATAATGAATCATTGCCTCAATGCTATCAAAGGTCTTCACCGACTTCACGTGCAATATCCGGATTCATACCTCTATGTATCCGCTCGTAGTAGCATACAAAGTCTCTTCTTTATCCACTCGGTTCATTGCCTCCAACTCCTTATGATACTCCTCAATCGATCGGGTCCTCGACGGATCCTACCGAGCTTCTTCTCCAATTCTCTCATAATGAACCGGGATGAATCGCCTCATCACGCCTTTCATCTCCCCGCCAAGTATCAATTGGGGATACCGATCTTTTCTCGCGCCTATTCTCACTGAACTCCCACCACGAGGCGTAGCATAGCCTTTGAATTCAAGGAGGCTAGCTGCACTTTCTTAAGCTCGGAAAATCATAGCACTCAAAACCTTATCAACTTTGCTCCCCAATCTAAGTAGGCATCCGGATCATGCGTGCCTTCAAACTCGAATGGTGGTCTTGATGTTGCTCGGCAGACTTTCGGCATGACCATGTCGATTCGATATGGGTGTACGTTCCGCGAGGTCTCGAAAGGTGTGGTGAACCGAGGACCACCACGCCTCTTCCTCGATTACCAAGACCGTGTATCTGGTCGATCATGAGGAAGAACCGAGCAGATTATCCTCAACTTGTTCTTCCTCATAGTGTTCTTCGCCCTCCCGATGCTTCTCCGCCATGTAGCTCGTAGTCTCGTTGTCATGAGGAGGTGCTACCCGCGGTTATTGATGACCGTGCCGTCGGATTCGCGGTGATCGATCTCCTCAAATTTGGCCAATAATTGTGTCATGGTTGCTTGAACGCCTCTCAACCGGCCCCGCACATGACCACTCAAAGCATCAGTGGTATTTTAGCGTCCCAATCTTGCTGGGAGCCGAAGATTGCGCGCTTTCCGGATCCATTAAACCCGCACGGTGAACAAACGTAAAGAAAGAAAGATGGGGGACCTCACAGCCCTCACAATCACTCGCTTGTTCTCTCGATTTCTTTACCACTCGTGTATGTCACTCACAATCACAATCTCGTGTATATCACTCACAATCACAATCACTCTTGTATGGAGCACAATGTTTCCAGAGAGCTATGTCACAACTCCTTCCTTAACTTGAGTCAAGAGCTCTGACTTGACCTCCAGAGGACCACGGTAGCAAAGGAACCACTAATAAGGCTAAAATGGGATATATTGGCAGTGTGGAATGTAGGATGGAAGGGATAGATGTAGGATGGAAGGATAGGGCTAAACCGGAAAGGTTCTGGAGGAATGGAAAAGTTCTGGAGGATTTCACCTGAAGACGATGGAATTTGGCTTAAAAGCCTATACGTCACGGCAAAGCAGTGAGTCGTGTCCGTCTCGCCGAGACGCTTTGAAAAGGTATTATGGAGAAAATCGAGTTCAGATATCACATTCTGCGGCAATTTGAAGTTTTGTCGACGAAATTTGCCGAGGGGCGGGTTTGGAGCGGAAAAGGGGTTTTAGGGCGAAACGAGGCTGGTTTTCTCGACCAGTGAGGGTCGTGATGAGGGGTGGGGTTGGGCTCGGATGATAAGGAAAGGCGAAAGAAGGGTGAATCTTGGATGGAAAGTTCAATGACTTCAATTCAAATTAGGAAACTAAATCGAGTCCAACTAGGAAAACAATCACTACCCAAAACTGTCTTCTAATAGAACTAGGAAGCAAATTTCGGCTCCTATTAATCCTTTGATATCCGAAAATCACATCCACCCACAACACGATCTAACTCCAGAAACACAAGACGTCCCCAATCGCTAACCGACGAAGGACAGCAACACTACCAAAGCAAAACACGTCGAGCCAAAACAAACTCGAATCGAACTCTTTCTCTTTTTTTTTTTTTTTTTTTTTATATATAAAAAAAAACGAACAGAACAGAATACTTTTTTTTTTTTTTTGTATATGCACGAACTCACGAACTCACAACTTCGGACTGAACCACGACCAGCAGGCGCTGACGTGGCTCTGATACCAAATTTATGATACGACCAACAAGAACGCGGAAGCAACAGATCGAACTCACGTCAACAGATAGGTTGGTTCAACCCTAAACTCGATCTCAACTTTCGATAGTTTCGATTATTTAAATTGAAAACACAAACCACGCACTCCAAGATTCAACACACCAGCACGGAAAAGAAAGGCCGGAGAGGGACGAACATGGGGTATGGATGGTTGGGAAAGGATGAACGGCGGAAAATGGATCTTTGGGAAAACGAATGTAGGGATGAAGAACTTATCAAAACGAACCTCAGATTTATCGAATCAAACGCGTCAAGGAACGATCTTCGTGGCTTGTCTAACCCGGATACTAATGGATATCACGAACGAGACAATTGATTTCAAGCTCAAAAGTCGCCAACTTCGTAACTCTACCAAGAACTAGGGTTTGTGCTTTGTTAAAACACGTGAGACAAAGATGAAAATATATTTCTTATCAAAATTAGCCCTGCCTTACAAAAGACCACAAAAGCATATAAATACTAGTCTAAAACGAAAAGGCCAAAGGCCCAAAACACCAACTAACAACTAAAGATAATTGGGCTTTGTTTAAAAACCCACGAAAATAAAAGAGCCCACGAAAATGGGCCTTCATCATGCACGAACTTCAGTCTTGGACAATGATCCAGTTCACCAATTTGTACTGCTTGAGCCCAACATCTTCATCTTCCAATTTCTTTCGGATAATGCATTGGAGATAGCCTTGGAGCTGCTTAGCTCGCAATCTTGTAACTGAGCCTCTCAACTGCAACTCCGGGTTTGAATCATCATTGCTGGACTTCGCTCATCGGTGAGTGTAGCGATACAGACTCACGATTGTCCCGGTGGTTCAACCACTCAATCTTCATCCCGCCAAACTCTTCAACGAGTTTTTCCTCTTGTACAAAGAGACATCCTAACTTGGTATGGCTCTACGACTCAAGCGTCGCCCACTACATTCGCCTTGCCCGGTGATAGTTAATACCACAACGTAATCTTTTACCGCTCAAGCCATCTTCTTTGTCTCATATTCAGATCTCTTTGTTCAAGAAATACTTCAAACTTTTATGATCCGTGAAGATCTCACATCTCACACCGTAGAGATGGTGTCTCCAAATTTTAGGCATGAACTACACCGCTAATTCCAAATCGTGGGTTGGGTAGTTCAGTTCAGGGTCCGAGTTGTCGGGATGCGTAAGCTATTACTTTTCCTTCTTGCATCAAACACAACCCACCCAGCCTTAGATGCGTCAGATAGACCACATACCCTTGTCCGCTCGACCGCTAGAACTGTGCATCGGTCAATTTTTCTTTGAGTATTTGAAAACTCGCCTCGCACTCATCACCAATTGAACTTGATTCCTTCCTGAGTAGCCGGGTAATTGGCCTTGCAATTTTGGAGAATCCTTCGATGAATCTCCTATTACTAGCCGCCTAATCCTAGGAAACTTCTCGATTTCGTCGTGTTCTTGGTGATTTATTCTTGCACGGCCTCTACTTTGGCCGGATCTACTTTATGCCTTCAGCAGACACGATGTGTCCAAGGAACATAACTTCCTTCACTTAAAACTCACATTTGCTAAACTTAGCAAAGAGTCTTTCATTTCAAGGTTTGCAAACCGTCCGTAGATGTTCCTTATGATCCTCTTCATTCTTTGAGTAGATAAGGATATCATCTATGAAGACCAAAACGAATTTATCCGTAAATGGATGAAATACTGCTCATGAGGTCCATGAATACAACATTGGTGCATTGGTTAATCCGAATGGCATAACTATGAATTCATAGTGGCCATATCTCGGTTCGAATGCGCCTTAGGTACATCCTCGATCAGATTTTCAGCTGATGGTATCCTCGACTTAAGATCAATTTTAGAAAATACACCCGCCCTCGCAATTGATCAAACAGTCATCAATTCGGTAAAGGGTATTTGTTCTTTAGTGTCATCTTATTTAGCTCCCTATAATCGATGCACATCCTCAAAGAACCATCCTTTTCTTAACAAACAAAGCAGCGCCCCAAGGTGAAACACTCGGCTAATAAATCCTAGATCCAAGAGCTCTTGGATTTGGATTTTCACTTTCTAGCTCCTTCGGACCATCCTATAGGGCGCCGACACCGGGCCGATCCTGGCCCAAGTCGATGGTAAACTCTAGTTGTCATCGTGAGGTAGTCCCGTAGATTTTCGGAAATACGTCCGAAAATTCTTGGACGACTTCAATGTCTTCTACCCGCGCTTCGGGTTTATCCTCATCGTTTAAATAAACAAGGAATGCATGGCATCCCTTCTGGTTCATCATCCTCCTAGCTTGTAGTGCTGACACTATCGGGATTCTCCTTCCCATGCTGATCCCATGAAAATGCGTAGCTTCTTGTCCAGGAAAGTGAAACGAAATTTTCCTTTCCTTACATAGAATCGTGGAGTGATTCTTAGCTAACCAGTCCATTCCGAGGATTATGTCTACATCATCCATGGGTATTATGTTTAGGTCGTTAGCCAGAACCTTAAGTGATCCTAATGTCAACTCTAGGTTCGAGCAAAAGTGGTAACGGTCATAATCCTCCTATAGGCGATGAGATTCTCATATCCTCGGCTTGATTTTTCAGACCTAAGGCCCAAAGACTTCTCGCATGATTTTGCAATAAAAGAATGCGGGCACCAGACGAACAATACTATAATGTAGGTTGAGGAGAACTCCCATACCGCCAAGTTTCCTGGTTCTGCTCGCTCGCCTCCCATGCGTGGCGAGGCTCTGCCTCCGAGCCTACCGAGGTGACGGGCCCGGTCCCGCTGATTTAGCGGTTGTTGCACGGCTGCGCCACGCCGGCGCTGGCGCGCCGTGGTTGTCGCCCGCTGTTGTTGGGGCGGTGGTACGCCATCGCGTTGCGGATTTGTTGCTGTTCGCCGCCATTGTTGCGGCCGGAGTTGTTGTCGAGGTTGGGGCTGTTGCCATTGAAGTTGAAGGGTTAATGAAATCGCGCGGCCGGGTTGAAGTCAGATAGCCCTTTAATGGTCGAAAGCATTGCCGGTTGGTTCGGGTCTTACATCCGAACGTGATATCGGGCAATTGTTGCGTAATGCCCATTTGCCCGCATTTATAACACCTTACCACGTTTGCCGTGCACACACCCTTGTGTGTCCTATGGCATCGAGGGCATTGAGGTGTCTCGACGGTTCATGTGGTCCCTGCCGTGGAGCATAAGCCGCTCTTCCACCCTTGTCCCCCTGGCGCTGTCTCGCCTGCTCAAGGCCAGGACTCAGGTCCCAATGTTCCCACGGTTGTTATTCCCATGGTTGGGTTCCCATTTCCTTTCCTCTATCCAAAGGTATTGTGTGTCCGAGATGACACCGACTTATTTTCGTCATTGTCGCTTATATCTAAAGCTCGTCGAGAGCTTCAGTAGGATGTGTCTCCATGGTCGGCAAGAGACATGCGATTCCATTCTTAGCCCCTGCTCGAACTTTTCCGACATTTTCAAGTCGGTGTCCACCGCCTCGTGCATATCTCGACATCTCGCAGGGTGCGATCATAGTCGGTCACAGCTATCCTTTCTTGTTTTAGCAGAAAAATTCTCGCCCTTCTTCCTCTTATAGCTTTTAGGGATGTACTTTTCATACAGCCTCTTGAAATCCTCCCACGAGAATTCTTCAAGCCGCCTACTGTGAAAGTTTTCTTCCGGCCTCCCACACCAAGTCACCGGTCCTATCACCGAAAGGTAACACACGACAACCTTTCCTGCCGCATCTTAAAAGGTAAAACTGCTCAATGGCCCTAACCCATTGTTCGGCTTCTTCCGGCTACCTTCCCGCTAAAGACAGGAGGTTCTGGCTTAGAAACATTTCTTCGATTCGGCGGTCGGGTTGTGGTGGAGGTGGTGGTTGGGGAATCTCTTCGCTCTTGCTCGTGGATCCTACCCTTCCTCTTGGCCTTCCCGACCTCGACCTCCGGGTTCTTGCTCGGATTCCTTCTGAGGCATGCATCTATAGAAAATGTAATCATTAGCACTTATTCTTTTCACACCAACATACACCAACGCTTATTATGGCTTCACCAGAAACGATTCCAAATGAATATCATTCTTAACAAACACGACTTGTCAAAAGCCCTATTAGGTCATGTGTATATATATCCAAAATTTTGCCATAGGCGGGATGTTCAAAACCAACGGTTATACAAAAAGAGATATAAAACATAAGTCCCGCCCACACGGCCTTCCAAAAGCTAAGGTTCTAAGTCCAAAACTAGAGATTAAACATAGAAAAGGAAACAACAAGCTTAAGCACAAAAAAATCTCTTTAAGCTTCGCTGTGGTTCACATCATGCGCCCTCCCACCGTCTGTCCTCTCCTGGATCTTCCTCCTCCTGAGTCGCCCTCGCCGTCCGAAATGTCCATGCGGGCAGCCCTGATGGACCGGCCCATCGCTTCCACCATCGGATGTCTCGCAGGGGTTAAGAGCATTCGCTGCATTCACCCGATGCTCGTAGTCATGGCGGATCGGGCGTAGCCACCGCGACATCTATTACCTCATCCGTGCTGTCCGATGAAAGTGCTCGACTGTGGTATGGCTGGGACCATAGGTGGTGGAGGTGGTACTGTGGACGACGGGGTGTCCGGCAAAAGGGTGGAAATACCGGCCTCCCAAGGCTCGGGCGTGCCGCCTTCTAAGCGAGCGCACCTTCCCTCGTCAAAAGGAAAGGAGGCACGATCGGGTCAATCTGCCTCGAACCTCTGTAAAGCCACTCGCGACTCATCCCGCCTGTATACTCTCGGGTGAGGTAGGGTCCTCTCTGCTGCCTCAGAATGTCAGTATACGTAAGTCGTGTGACTCACGAACCCGGCGATCTCCCACCAAGTCGTAGCGCCCATCGCCCGGTAGATGTAATCTCCGATATCTCTCGAGCATACCCATCCTGTGTGGGAGTATCGCTAGAAGGCGCTGGATACCGCATAATCAATCACGCCGTGAGCTCGGGCGCCTCCAAAGACGAGATAATGTGCCAAGAACTCACCCAAGTCTTCCCAACAAGACATCCAACTCGAGCGATATATACTCACCTCCTCCTCTCGGGGTGGTCCAATCCTCCTCCTCGCGAGATATCTCAACCTCCATCCGTCACGAATAAAACTAACATAAGTCAACTATCGCCATCGCATAAGCGAAAAGGATATCTTAAACGTAACGTGAAGCAACTAGATAAGGTCAAGCAAGTCTATAAGGTAGGCAACAAACATCATACTGCACAATACCGCCACAACTTACCTTCTTAGTCTTACCCAAACGTATACATAAGCCAACAACATCTTAATATAAGCTATGAGATCCTTATTCTATACCAAACACTCGAACTAGAGTTCAACGGACTCTATCGTATTCTGGAGGTAGAATTAAGGATTCTGCTCTTCATAACAAATGAATCTCAGTGCGTTTAGAGCACGCAGTGAAAACCATGCGAATCGAGTCCTAACGAGAGATCTAGCTAAAACAAATCTCTCGCATGCGGTGCGGGAAATTTGCGCGATCGTGCCAAATTGCAAAACGAGATTTATGTCGACGTGTACGCCTACCATCTTTGGGTTTTAAGTTGAGGCTGAACATTCGAAGCCGTAAGTGGCATCCATTTTGTGTTGATGCTCACCATGTCGAAGTAGTGATGGAGTGCCGACGCCATTCGACTTAAAGGTCGAGGTTGTCCTCGCCCATCCTTCTCGCCGTCTTTTCGTCGCTCGTGCCCAAGGGTATCGTTACTTTCATTCTTCCTATCGCTCCTTCGCTCGCATAAGAAAAAGAAGTTCAGATTTCAATGTTCTTTCACGATACGTGAACATGCTCCTTAGAATCTAAGTTTGTCTTATGATAACATATTATCGCTCATCATAAATAAAATTTTGAAAGTTGGAAAGATGTTTTAATTGAAAATTTTGAAATATGATTTCAACATAGCAATCATAATCAACTTATATGCATATCAAAATGGATTCATTCATCCCATGTTGATCATTCAACTAGTACCACCGTACTTTCATATCAATACTGAGTATTGCATTAGTTCAACTAAAGTATTTTGGAAAAATTTTTCTTGCTCAACTTTCATTTTCATCATAAAAATTTTCATAATAATCCAATCCTTCAAAAGTCCATCCAATTGTTCAATCATGTAAAAATTTCCATTTCATGAGTTTGAGAAAGGAATGCAGTTACCTCTTTCCCGGTTGAGCTCGATGTGATGGAGTGTTGAGGGGAGTCAGTTGGTTTCTAGAAGTCCAGTGACTCGATCTAGACTTAGAATAAAAAGAATTTGGGTTTTCAAAGAGCAAAAGCGCTCTGATACCACTTCTGTCACGACCCCATTCCGGACCAACCCGGACTGGAGGGCGACTAGTACTAGGGGTAGTACTTTAGGGGTTACATGAATAAAATGGAGAAGCGTAACAATAAGCTAACATGTTTGAACAGATTATGAGATGATGTTATATTGTTTTTGAAAAGGTTTAGGCCATCGGACCCCAAAACTTGGCCTGATCCGATGGACCTCAATAGTTTAAAAACATAAAGCGTAAATAAGGGAGTTCAGAGTGTAGCAGCGGAAAGTGTGTGAATACATATATGACGATATGCATTCAAGGTATAAACCACAAATTCAAGTAAATCGGTCAAGGACACTGGACTCCTCAACACTTTCCCCATCATCACCATCAGAGCTCAACCTGCACATTTAAAAACAAACATGCAGGGCTAAGTACAAGAAATTGCACTTAGTGGACTCATGCCGAAAACATTTGATAGATTTGGATTACGCTGCCAATATTGAGTAAGTCACAAGGGTTTTAGTTAAAATGTCTTGTGCTTACCAAATCATTTTCAGTTCGTAAACATAGCTCGGCCGAGCATTTTCTTGGTGTGTATGGTCCGTATCTCATAGTCACAATACATAATAATAATAAATAATAAACGTCGAGAGGGAGGCCTCCCATCTACGACGCGTGACCGCCGTAATCCCGCACAAAGACACAAATACTGCAAGCATATGTTAACACAAACAGATAGTTCCAACCTTCACGCCAATCCTAGCTGTGCATTTATCATCCCAAGACAGACCCGACATTAAAAGGTTGGGCGCTACCACAACAATTGATATAATAGTTCCAACCATCTCCACAGCCCTACCCGGGCAAACAGATAGGATCCATACACAAAACGAAATATTTTTGGCAGGTAATGCAAGAAACATTTGATAAACAAATTGTAGTATAAGTGTCAGAATAAATTCATTTGGTATGACAAAGAAAGTCATATTTTTGAAGATAAAAGCCCACATTTTGAGGTAAGAAAGGGAAGCCCACCGGACATGGTTCGTTGTAAAGTCCTAGGTTCGCTCGCTCGTCAAAATCCCGTCACGCGCTTATGTCCACACCTTTACTAAAAGCGAGGCTTTAGTACGTCGCTCAAGTCTTTCGAGACTTTCGAAACTAAGATAAACTTCGATATTTCATATCGATGTAGACCGAATTCCTTAGTGAATTCAATACGCCTCTAACACGATACGATTGACTTGTTCTCGTTCTTGAGATACTTTCAACGATAAGCACGTTTCGATATATGGATTTCATTTGTGAAATCTTTTCTTACTAATGAGGTATCTCAGTAATACCCAAACCGCCTAAACTTGGTTTAGAATGAACCAAATTTTGAAATTAGGATTTTGCATCGAATAATAATAAAAGATTATAGAAATTACATATATGTATAAGAATATTGTAAGTTGACAAGATTTTTGGATTGATCCCAAATGGATTTAAATTTTATATATATATATATATATATATATATATTACATGTAAAACGAAAAATAAAATAAAATATACATATTTAGTTAATAGTGGTACCAAAAGTGAAAAGTGGGTTAATCTAAAGTTATAAATATAATATTATATTATATATATAATATGTATGTGTAATAATGTGTGTCGATATATATATATAGTATGTGTGTGAAAGTGTGTAAGAGTGTGTGTGTATACGTGTAAGTATGTGGGATAGTGTGTGTGTGTATACGCAAGTATGTGGGATAGTGTGCGTGTGTCATTTTGAAAGAAACAAAAAAGTAAAAACAATTATGCAGTAGTAACAAGATCAAGCTAACCCATTTCATTTCATAAGTTACGGAGGCAGTACGAGAAAAAAAAGAATTAGAAAGTTTCCTTCAATCCTTCTTTCTCAATTTCTCGACTCGTTTTCGATCTTTCGTTAAATCCTAACCGATATTAAGGTTAGTCTCGCCATTACCTACATTCCTATGGTTTAAAATTTAAAGTTGGTGCATGTTTTGTATTTTTGTATTTATTTTTGAAATGTATTAAAAATAGGGAGATGATGCCAAATGCTAGAAGTCGAGAACTAATGTTGTTCAGATACTTATATATGCTAGGATTATGAATATGGTTAAAAGTTATTAAGGTTAGGTTTTGCCCATTTTTAAAGTCGAACTATAGCCGATGTTTCGGTTTTTATTGAATGAAGTGACTTCATATTTACAGTCTATGCTAGCCTACTAGCATATAGAATTAAACAGGGAATTTTTCGGACGCATTATGACAGAAAACCTATTTGACTGAAAATCTAAAGTTCCACGTTCGGATTATCCGATCTTTGTTTGTCAAATGTTATCATATATCTTTATTCTATGATATATCTAGCATGACATATAAATTTATCATAATTTTCTGGGTATGTTAGGTATTTTCCTAAAAATGTCATATATCTAAAGTTGGCCGTTCGAGGATACCGTAAATGTTATACGAAATGTAATGTGAAATATGAGTTAGACAATGTATAATAAGTAAACGATTAAAGTTTGGAAGAAATTGATCGACGCTTGCTTAGTTAAGTATGAGAAATCAAGAATAGTTTATTATTAATATTTGAACATGTGTGTGAGTAGAGTTATGATTATCGCACGAGTTATGATTTATGCCTAGTTAAATATGGTTTTATCTGAATAGTTGAAATAGACATGAGATCCAAGAAATGAAACAAGGACTTAGAATTTTAATGTGGTTCGATGTTAATGAATAAGCTTGTCCCCAAGCTAAGAATATAAATAAGAAGTTTAAGCTGATGAGAAAATATAATAAATGGATGAAAATAGTAGCTCCACAATGACCAAGTGGAACCAAATTGAGATATTTTATATCTCTTATTCAATAATGATGATGCAAAATCCTAAGATATTAAAAGTTGTCTAGTACGTTGATGATAATCGACGTTATCGAAGAACCAAATGAAGTACTAAACCTTTCTTTTACGTAAAGGTAAAGTACGAAGGTAACAGAAGAAGAGAAGGGAGAAGTACGTTGTGTGACTAAAAGTATATATCAGGTGGGCTTTTTCTCGAAATGACAAATGATTTATTTATGATGCTTTCTTCGAAATGAAAAGTCTTTACTTATGATGTTTTCTGTTGAGAAATGATGATGTAATGTTATTTAATTACCTGCCCAAAATATTTATGTTTTATGTATGGATCCTATCAGTGTTGGTTCGCCAACTATAAATGATAATGAAGTTGTTGGTTCGCTACCAACGTATAAATGAAAATCGAATTCGGATCCTATGCTGGAAGGACAATTCCTGGCTAGGATTAACGTGTACACTAATGGTAACTGCACTTGCTGAAAGGTTTGCTCACCCGATTCACGGTGACCGTGTCTTGAAAGGTTTGCTCGGCGGTCACAAATCCGTGGAAGGAGGCCTCTTCTACGGCGCAAGATGAGGAAGATGATGTTATATGAGATGTGATATGGATCATACAGACAAAATATGTCCGCCGACAAGTTTATGAAAATGAAAGAAAATGTTTAGTAAGCACGAGCATTTCAAACAAAACCTCATGTGTTACTGATGGGGCAGTGTAATTCAATGTTATGATAAATGTTTTTGGCATAAGTCCACTGAGTGCATTCTTGTACTCAGCCCTGCATGTTTGTTTTTAAATGTGCAGGTTGAGCTGGTGATGCGATGAAGCAGTGTTGAGCAGTAGGAATCTTTTGTCGCTGAAAGTTAGTACCTTGAGTGCACATCGTCATATGTGTAATTCACATGTTTTCCGCTGCAAGAACAATAAGTTATGTTTTGAGTAAAGAACTAATTTCCTTCAGATCAGTTGAACCCATTGTTAAATATCTAATGGTCTAGTCTCTCATATGTATGTTATGGTTGCCAAATCTCAAATACTATGAAGCTCTAGAAGTTTCCTTGATATATACTCACAATTCAATATCCCATTTTCTTGTTACGCTTCTTAATTCTCGTTCCAAGTAATAGTCCCTGCTAATCCGTCCTTAGGAATAGTGGGCTGTTACAAAGTGGTATCAGAGCAATTCGTTCCTTGAATCAAAAACTTCCTTCAAAGTTAAGTATAGATTGAGTCACTAGACTTGTTAGAGAGGCCAGTCGACTATGCTCAACACTCCATCACATCAAGCTCAACCGGAATGAGGTAAATGACTTTCTCTCTGTTTTGGAAATGAAAAGTTTGAAGGTGGAAAATGGTTGAGAATGAAAGTTGTGAATGATGATTAAAATGATGTTTTAAAGGAAATGAAGGTTATGGGAAATGGTTGGAAGTGAAAGTTATGGAAAATGTTGCAAATGATGTTTTATGTTGTGAAAAGAAAAGTGATATGAGGAAATATTGACAGTGATATGAGAAAGTGTTGACATTGATATGTCAAAAGTGAAATGTTTGAATTCGTGGAATTCAATGAGAATTATTGTTATGAATGAGTTATGTTATTAATGTTTAAAGTTTTGAAATTTCAAGTTGTTTATGACATGGATATGTTATCCCAAAAGAACGTAGACTGTTTAAGACGCATGATCCCTTTTGCGAAAGAATATAGAAAGATGAACTAGGAGAATTTTATTCCACCATGAGAACAAAAGTGACTATGGAAATGAGAACAAAAGCGAGGATCAAAATGAGAATAATACGAGTTGAAAGACGAGAACAAAGTCTAAAAGAGCAGAAATGGAAATAATGATTGCGAGAATTGAATGATGATTTTGAGATGATGAATGTCACTATGCGATAGTGACATGAGTATAGTCTTTCCATTGGATGTTCACACGAGACGGAACTCCAAATTGACTATGACTTTTTTATTAGAAACGAAATAGAAATGTGATCAAAGAATCAATTGAGTTTAGTATTGTGGTTTACACAGAATGAGAGACCACGATGTGGTAGAAAGTTTGAAGGCAAATTGAGAATTGGGTTTTTCAGTGGTATGAGTAGAGTTTGAGATGTACAGTGGTATGTTGATAACCCTTACAATTTATAATGACCTATTCCGAGTTATATGAGGTTTCAAATTTTATTCATTACCCAAGTTCTGTCATTGAGTTTTTAACTATATAATCTAGATTCAATTGAGATATCACTTGATTTTCTCACTTTTTGTGAAAGAAGTTTACAACCAGAAAATTTCATAAAGCATCCTTGTGAAACCAAGCCTTCACGTGACTGAGAAGTATTTGTGACGGGTCTGGCCAGCCCATATGACCAAAGAGATCTCAGTAGTTGTCATTCTGGTCTTCGGGCCCTATCTCCCAATTATTCAATTCAAAGAACATATTGGTTCAAACTTTAAAAGTTTTCATCTTGAATTGTGAACCCTAACCTCTTGTGAGTTGTCATGATGAGTTTTCTTCAATCCTCGAAACTGATAAGTATGATGTAGGTTGACTTATCTTGTCACCTAAGTTTTCAGATCAGTAAAATGATATACATCAAGTTATGATGTACAGAAGTTCTCGATGAGGCGAGATATATTTTTTCCTATGATACACATAGATACGATGACCCTTGAGGGGCTTTCCAAATACTGATGACAGTAAAGTTATATCACATTGTGACTGTTATGATAATAAAGTTATGAACGAGATACCCTTTAACATTAAATGCTAGAGTAGAAGTAAATGAAATTATAGAATATTCTTGGAAAATAACATCCTCTTATTATGTTATAACAAGAGATATTACAACTTTATCTTTAAGACAGTTGACTGCCCTTAAGACCTCGTTAGTAGGTTGGACATGTCTAAAATATGGAGGTGCACGAGATTTTTTTTTTTCAATGGATATATAAAGAATGATAGCATCTCAGTTAACGAGTCTCTCACTTTATATTTTAACCCTTATGATTATGCTTGAGCGGAATTGATTTCGAGTATTTGAGACCATAATGAAACCAATGATAGTGAGATTGATGGATCATAAGTATTGAGAAGTGTGAACAGCTAGGCTAATCCTAGTGTTTAAACCAATTATGGGGAATATACCCCCGAAGTTGAGACAGGTACTGAGGTACTTGTGCTTGGGACTTAAGTTATGGTGCACAAGTGTACTACCCTACCAGGCTATATTACAACAATGATAGTTTTAACCCTGAAAGTGAGAATCGAAGTATAATGAAACAATATGACTTTCAGATATCATAGTCAAGAAAAAGAGGCAAAAGTTGAGAATAGCTGAAGAAACTACGAGCTATTCATTTATGAGATAGCCCAGGATATAATATAAGCTTCAAAAACAGGTTGACTACGATACGTAAGATAATTCCTTCGAAGCAAAGAAGTAGATTCATTATTTAAGATGAAACCTTGGTACTCTAAGTTACATAGATACAAAATGCATGTCTTTTATGTTTTGGTATTTAACAAGCAAGACAACTTCTAGAGACGTTTGCGAGGAAAATACATTCAAGGGAACAAAGGAATAGATTCACATGGAAAGACCTTAAGATGAAGCTAATTGGGAAGCATGTTTCTCATAAGTATTTGATGACAAATGTAGTGGAATTTGGGTACCTCTGACATTGAAATGAAGCAAACATAGAATGTCAAGAAGATGGTGAAGATACATGACGTCTAGGGCAAAAGTCTGATACGTCCCCAGTGGACAATGGATTTTAACTTATGCGAAAATACATAGTTAATCAATGAAGATTAAGGGAAATGACATCTATCCAAATATGATATTAATAATGGCGCTACAAATGCCAACATGAGGATTTCTGTTGAAAAGATTTTAAAAGTAAGAATATATGAGAGATATATTCCTAAGAGCGATAGAGAGGAAAATGAAACTAAATCATTCAGACTGGATTAAGAATGGATGATAGTGACGGATACATCACGATCTCTACGACAAGATTAGACTGTCGAGGCAACAATGCCAGAGGATAAACCGACGCAGACTTAACCACAAAATGCAATTGATAAAGGAATAACAGTAATGACAACCAAGAAGGATATGGCGAACAAGGTAATAGGTAGGCCTGGCAAGGAAACATGATGCCACAAGGGCAAGGACAAGGATAAAGGAGATGGATATTTACCTGGACAGACAAGGATATGCGCAGTTAGAGCTTATGCTCGCATCAAGACGAATCTAACAAAGCCGTGGAAGCTCGGTAGATATGAGAATTCTCAGCGTACCTAAAATACTTTTGTTCAATAAAGGTGCTTCATATTCTTTCATCGCAAAAGTATGTGTAGATACACGCTAGAACTCTAATCGCAACAAGCAAATCAAGCTATGAAAATCTCTTCATCTATAGGGAGAATTATGGTCGTCACACATATTTGCTCGAATTTAGAGTTGTATCTAAAGTCGCTTAAGGTTCTAGCTAACAACTTATATGTCATACCGATGTGGGACGTTGATATAATATTAGGAATGGACCGGTTGGCTGAGAGTTATGCCACCATCTTGTGTAACGAAAGAAAGATTTCCTTCCAATTTTAGGAAGAGATGCTACCGCCACGGGATTAACATGGGAAATAGAGTACATGTTATATCTGTGATCCAAGCAAGAAAAAAGATGAACAAGGTAGGATGCCAAGCTTTCCTTGTTTATTTAAATAGAGAAGCTGAAGTCAAGAATACGCGAAGATATACCATTGTGCGGGAGTTTAAAGATGTCTTTCCTAAAGAATTGCCAGGTTTACCGCCTAATAGGCAGATTGAGTTTACAATTGATCTAGAGCCTGGATCTGCACCAGTATCAAAGGCACCATATCGAATGGCTCCAAAAGAGTTAGAGGAATTGAAGATTCAACTACAAGAGCTTCTAGACCTAGGTTTCATCAGACCTAGCGTGTCCCCATGGGGAGCACACTGTTCGTGAAGAAGAAAGATGGTACTTTGAGGATGTGCATAGATTACAGAGAGCTGAACAAATTAACACTCAAGAACAAATACCCTCAGCCGAGGATAGATGATTTATTTGATCAGCTCAGGGGAGCAAGAATATTCTCGAAGATCGACTTAAAATCAGGTTACCATCAATTGAGAATTCGACAAGAAGATATACCCAAAATGACGTTTCGAACAAGATATGGTCACTATGAATTCATAGTTATGTCATTTGGATTAACAAATGCACCCGCCGTGTTCATAGATCTTATGAACAGATTATTCCATCCGTACTTAGACAAATTTATCTTGGTATTTATAGATGATATCCTCGTCTATTCAAAGGACAAGGAAGAACATGAAGAGCATCTAAGAATAATTTTGCAAACGCTAAGGAGTGAACAACTCTATTCGTCGGAAAGAATTAAAATGGATCCCACTAAGGTGGAAACTGTACAAAAATGGAAATCACCAACAACTCCAAACGAGATCAGAAGCTTTCTAGGATTGGCTGGTTACTATCGAAGATTCATTGAAGGTTTCTCCAAAATAGCAAGGCCAATGACACAGCTACTTCGGAAATGAATCAAATTTGTATGGACTACTGAATGTGAAACGAGTTTCTAGAAACTCAAAGAATTACTAACTACAGCGTCAGTATTAGCAGTTCCAGAACCAGATAAGGAATATACTGTCTATACAGATGCATCAAAGAATGGACTAGGTTGTGTGTTGATGCAAGAAGGAAGGGTGATCGATTATGCATCCCGATAACTTAGACCACATGAAATAAATTATCCCACCGATGATTTGGAACTAGCTGTAGTTGTACATGCCTTGAAGATCTGGAGACACCATCTCTATGGAGTGAGGTGTGAAATCTTCACAGATCACAAAAGTTTGAAATACTTCTTTGAGCAAAGAGACCTGAACATGAGACAGAAGATGGCTCGAATTGGTAAGGACTACGATCGCAGACACTACCACCCGTGAAAGGCTAATGTAGTGGCTGATGCCTTAAGTCGAAAACTCAATCCAAGTTGGGATGTCTCCTTACAGAAGAGGAAAGATTCATTGATGAATTTAAACGGATGAAGATAGAAGTAATTGAACCATCTGAAACAATAACAGGTCTGATTGCAACACTCATCGCGACACCTGACCTGAGAGGAAGGATAATTGATGCACAAAGGAAGGACGAGAAATTAGAAAAGATGAGAATGAAAATAAGGATTGAAAAGCTAAAGGACTATCAAGAAGCAACAGATAATGCTATCATGTTTGAAGGAAGAATGTGTGTTCCGCAAGATGAAGGGCTAAAAAAAGAAATTTTGAGCGAAGCTCACACCCTTACACCGCCCACCCAAGAAGCACAAAAATGTACCAAGATTTAAAAGAGAAATTTTGGTAGGAAGGAATGAAAAGAGATGTAGCTTCGTTCGTCGAGCGTTATCTATCATGTCAACAGGTGAAGGCTTTACATCAGCGATGTTATGGGAAGCTGCAATCTTTGGAAATACCTAAATGGAAATGGGATGACATTACAATGGAATTTGTGACTGGGTTACCGCGATCAAAACGAGGGAACACATCGATATGGGTAATCATAGATAGACTTACGAAGTGTGCTCATTTTATACCAATTTCGATTACCTATGGATCTGACAAGTTAGCCCAACTATACATTCATGAAATTATACGTTTGCACGGAGTGCCAAAATCAATCACATCAGATAGAGATTAAAAATTTACTTCTAGATTTTGGATTAGCTTACAAAAGGAGATGGGAACAAAATTGAACTTCAGTACAACTTTTCACCCACAAACAGATGGTTAGTCTGAAAGAACAATTCATACTCTTGAAGATATGTTAAGGACAGTTGTGTTAGATTGAGGTGAAAGTTGGGAGTATGTACTACCATTGAATTTGCCTATAATAATAACTATTAGGCAACAATCGGCATGGCACCAAATGAAGCATTATATGGAAAAAGGTGTAGATCACCACTTTACTGGGATGAAGTGGGCGAGAGAAAAGACTTAGGACCTGATACAGTAGACGAAATGATTAAATTAGTCTATCAGATCAAGCAAAGGTTAAAGGAGGCCCAAGATGCAGTGTAAGTCGTATCGATAAACAAAAAAAAACTGAATTACAATTTGATGTTGGAGATAAAGTTTTTTTTTGAAAATTTCTCCATCAAAGGGAATCGTTAGATTTGGAGTAAGAGGCAAGCTATGACCATGTTTTATAGAGCCCTATGAGATATTAGAAAAGATAGGCCCAGTAGCTTACAAGTTAGCGTTGCCACCAAGTTTTGGGAACATACACAATGTGTTCCATGTGTCGCAACTAAGGAAGTACGTACACGACCCAAAACATGTGATCCATCAGACTGATATCACCCTTGATCCGGATATGAGTTATGAAGAAAAGCCCGAAGCTATCTTAGACCAGCGTATACAAAAATTAAGAAACAAATCAGTATCGTTGGTAAAAGTTTTATGGAGACACCATGGGTAAGAAGAAACGACATGGGAACTAGAAGATCAAATGAAAGAGAAATATCCCGAACTCTTTTAGAGGTATGTAAATTTCGGGACGAAATTTCTTTAAGGGGTAGAATGTAATACCCACCGCCTAAACTTGGTTTAGAATGAACCAAATTTTGAAATTAGGATTTTGCATCGAATAATAATAAAAGATTATAGAAATTACATATATGTATAAGAATATTGTAAGTTGACAAGATTTTGGATTGATCCCAAATGGATTTAAATTTTATATATATATATATATATATATATATATATATATTACATGTAAAACGAAAAAAAAAGTAAAATATACATATTTAGTTAATAGTGGTACCGAAAAGTGAAAAGTGGGTTAATCTAAAGTTATAAATATAATATTATATTATATATATAATATGTATGTGTAATAATGTGTGTGTCGTATATATATATATAGTATGTGTGTGAAAGTGTGTAAGAGTGTGTGTGTGTATACGTGTAAGTATGTGGGTATAGTGTGCGTGTGTCATTTTTGAAAGAAACAAAAAAGTAAAAACAATTATGCAGTAGTAACAAGATCAAGCTAACCCATTTCATTTCGTAAGTTACGGAGGCAGTACGAGAAAAAAAAGAATTAGAAAGTTTCCTTCAATCCTTCTTTCTCAATTTCTCGACTCGTTTTCGATCTTTCGTTAAATCCTAACCGATATTAAAGTTAGTCTCGCCATTACCTACATTCCTATGGTTTAAAATTTAAAGTTGGTGCATGTTTTGTATTTTTGTATTTATTTTTGAAATGTATTAAAAATAGGGAGATGATGCCAAATGCTAGAAGTCGAGAACTAATGTTGTTCGTATACTCTATATATGCTAGGATTATGAATATGGTTAAAAGTTATTAAGGTTAGGTTTTTGCCCATTTTTTAAAGCCGAACTATAGCCGATGTTTCGGTTTTTATTGAATGAAGTGACTTCATATTTACAGTCTATGCTAGCCTACTAGCATATAGAATTAAACAGGGAATTTTTCGTACGCATTATGACAGAAAACCTATTTGACTGAAAATCTAAAGTTCCACGTTCGGATTATCCGATCTTTGTTTGTCAAATGTTATCATATTTCTTTATTCTAATATATATTTAGCATGACATATAAATTTATCATAATTTTCTGGGTATGTTAGGTATTTTCCTAAAAATGTCATATATCTAAAGTTGGCCGTTCGAGGATACCGTAAATGTTATACGAAATGTAATGTGAAATATGAGTTAGACAATGTATAATAAGTAAACGATTAAAGTTTGGAAGAAATTGATCGACGTTTGCTTAGTTAAGTATGAGAAATCAAGAATAGTTTATTATTAATATTTGAACATGTGTGTGAGTAGAGTTATGATTATCGCACATAGTTATGATTTATGCCTAGTTAAATATGGTTTTATCTGAATAGTTGAAATAGACATGAGATCCAAGAAATGAAACAAGGACTTAGAATTTTAATGTGGTTCGATGTTAATGAATAAGCTTGTCCCCAAGCTAAGAATATAAATAAGAAGTTTAAGCTGATGAGAAAATATAATAAATGGATGAAAATAGTAGCTCCACAATGACCAAGTGGAACCAAATTGAGATATTTTATATCTCTTATTCAATAATGATGATGCAAAATCCTAAGATATTAAAAGTTGTCTAGTACGTTGATGATAATCGACGTTATCGAAGAACCAAATGAAGTACTAAACCTTTCTTTTACGTAAAGGTAAAGTACGAAGGTAATGTAAGAAGAGAAGGAGAAATACGTTGTGTGACTAAAAGTATATATCGGTGGGCTTTTTCTCAAAATGACAAATGATTTATTTATGATGCTTTCTTGAAATGAAAAGTCTTTACTTATGATGTTTTCTCGTTGAGAAATGATGATGAAATGTTATTTAATTACCCCCAAAATATTTATGTTTTATGTATGGATCCTATCGTGTTGGTTCGCCAACTATAAATGATAATGAAGTTGTTGGTTCGCTACCAACGATAAATGAAAATCGAATTCGGATCCTCTGTCGAAGGACAATTCGGCTAGGATTAACGTGTACACTAATGGTAACCGCACTTGTTTGAAAGGTTTGCTCACGGCCGATTCACGGTGTTGTGTCTTGAAAGGTTTGCTCGGCGATCGCGGCGTCCGTGGAAGAGCCTCCTTCTACGGCGCAAGATGAGAAGATGATGTTATATGAGATGTGATATGGATCATACAGAGACGAAAATATGTCCGCCGGACAAGTTTATGAAAATGAAAGAAAATGTTTAGTAAGCACGAGCATTTCAAACAAAACCTCGTATTATTCTTGATGGGCGGTGTAATTCAATGTTATGATAAATGTTTTGGCATAAGTCCACCGAAAGCATTCTTGTACTCACCCGCATGTTTGTTTTAAATGTGCGAGTTGAGTGGTGATGCGATGAAGCGTTGTTGAGCGAGGAATCTTTTGTCGTTGAAAGTTAGTACCTTGAGTGCACATCGTCATATGTGTAATTCACATGTTTTCCGCTGCAAGAACAATAAGTTATGTTTTGAGTAAAGAACTAATTTCCTTCAGATCAGTTGAACCCATTGTTAAATATCTAATGGTCTAGTCTCTCATATGTATGTTATGGTTGCCAAATCTCAAATACTATGAAGCTCTGAAGTTTCCTCGATATATACTCACAATTGAATATCCCATTTTCTTGCTTCTTAATTCTCGCTCCAAGTAATAGTCCCCGCTAATCCGTCCTTAGGAATAGTGGGCTGTTACGATATCATACTCAATTAGTATATCTTACGCTGCATCGACGTATTTATAAACGTATAATCGTCGTTTGACTTAAAAAGTCAACGAAGTCAACATTGATCAACAAAGTCAACGATTTTGACCTTTAAAATAGTAACTTCACTATTTTGTTTTATAAATCAATTTGATCGATTTGAAAACGTAAAGTCTTATTGCTCGATTTATCTTGTAAATCAAGGACTTATAATTATTTTCGCATTTTAATAACCCTTTTTAAAATAAAAAGCGATTTTGGTATTTTAAACGTTATAAAATGAACGTTCGTCTCAAACATAGCAATCTATGTTTATAAAATTTTGTAACATTTAAAACCTGTCCAGAATATTATTTTAGTAAATTTTCATTAATAAACTTTTTAAAAGGATTTTAAAATCCTTATTAATTATCGATAATTAGATAATTAACTTAAAAATATCAAATGACTTTTGAAATTTTTTCTAAATTCATATAGTGTATTATTATACGCTATGGTCCAGAATATGAATTTATGAAATTCATATAATACTGTTTGCTATTTATTTATATATATACATATATATATTTACTAATTTAAATAAATAGGAATAATCATCCAAAATTCCCAAAATTGATATATACTTGTTATAACATCCCAACATCAGTATATAATATTTATATAACCCATAGTTCATCATATCTATTTATTTTACAACATGTAACAATATTCACTGTAATAATAAAATAATTACCAAATAAATAGCAAACAATTTCTAAAAATTCTAATAAATTTCAACATCAATAAACATTATATTATAACATTTTAACATCATAACATCAACTAAAATAATTTAAATCGTCACCATATGAGCTTGTAATGCTCTCGCTTTTTCGATTTAATTTAGTATTTAGTTTTCAAAAATTCAATAATTATATACTATGTCTATACACTATAGTATATTAATATAACATCATATAATCATCAAGAACTAATTAAATCATCACCTCATAAGCTTGTAAGCTTTCGGCTTATTTGATTTAAATAGGTAAATGATTTCCAAAAATTCTAATTAATTCACACAATGCATAAATAATATACTCAAGCATTAAAACACCATTACATGTTCAAAAATAAAATCATACATCAACATATACATATAGCATGCTCACGGTATTTTTCAAAAATCATGCATTTGATTTTCAAAAATTCTAATTAAATCATATAACATATAATCAATACATTAAAGCATTAATACGTCATTATATGATTAAAACAAAAATTATATACCAAGGTATTTATTTAAATAGCTCACGGTATTTTTAAAATAAATAGCTAGGGTTTTCCAAAAATTTTAATTAACCTACCATAGCCTTAAATCATAACATACATCCATATTTCATCATTAAAATGTTCAAGAAATAATCGGTCATCACATATGCATTTTAATATCTTGAAAATTACTTTGAACAAGTTCTATGGTTCAAAATTATATAACATGCTAGATCCATTCAAAATTTAATAAACAATACCATATGCTTATTCTAACATATATTCACATACTTGGAAATATAAATCATCAAGAACAATATATCTCATGCTCTAGAACATTAAAACATACATATACATACATATAGCATTCGAACACAATACATATATATATATATAAAACAGTTTCGATTTTCATGAATAAATGGAGGATGAAATCGGTGCTAAGGACCTTGTATTACCTTAGATATGATATAGGTTCACAAGAAACAATATAGTATCAAGGTTTGGAAGAAGAAATGAGGAAGAAGAGAAGAAAGGCTGTTCGAAAATGGAGAGAGGGGCTTTCAAATTTTTTTTTCTTTGTTGATTTTGAGAGAGTGGAGAGGAAATGGGGTTGTAGTGTTTTGTGATGGTAGTATAATGAGAGGCATGGGAGAGGCTCCTATACTCCTTTCTCTCAACCTACACGGCTGCACACACATCACCAATAGGAGTAGTGTAGTAAAAATGATGAGAGTGTAGTTATCATTGGCTAGGTGTGCATGTATTGGTCACAATAAAGGTGGAGTGCATGCCTTTGTTGGGGTGATGATGGGCGGCTATGGGGGTTCCAAGGCTGATTTTAATTTTGTTACATTAATACTATGTATTAATCATAGTATAGGTCATAGATATATTATACAAGTCATAAAATAATTAAATCATCACATAACACAAAATTGGAATTACTGATCCAAAATTGGAAAATAGGATTAAAATATAAATTACACCTATTATTGATACTCATGTAATTTTCGTCCCAAATATACACATATACATCATAATATATGATTTAGATATTAAATAATATCATAGGATAAAATTATAGCATTAATTTAGGCATAAGAAACCCTAATTTCGAAAATTAGGTTTCAAAAATTATAATTGTGCAGAATCGAGTTTTAATGCTCCAAAAACTGATTTCATAGCTTAATAACACTCATATATATCATATTATAAAGTTTAGATACCATATGATAATTTAATAGTGTCATTTCATGTGAAAAACCAAAGTTTATAAACTTAGGGCTTTTGAAAATTTCAATATCAAATTATCGAATTTTAATAACTGAAAATTCGATTTTAATCATTAATAATACTGAAATTATATAAAATATTAATAGGAAATTAATTATTATAATTTCACAGTATTAAACTCATTTTACAAAACGCCTCAGACGCGTTGACGCTCAAAACGTCTCAAACGCTCAAAATCGACTCATCTCAAAATGGTCGCAGAAGTTCATACTTACTAAATAAGTATATTCCTTTAATAAAGGAATTACGATGAAAATTAATTCCAAGCTTCACCGCCGTAAAATTTCATGAAAAGTCGACGTTTGATACGCGTTTGGCGTTAAAATATATTGACGAATCATTTCGTAATATTTCAATCCTTAAATTCACAATCCTTAGTGAATTATGAAAGGAATTCGTTATAACGATATCGTATCGAAATCACAAGATTCGATGTCGTAAAAGATAATATACTAAAAACCACAATTACGGGTTTAGAAAACCGTAATCGATATTCGTTTCTTTGGAATATTACATATTCTGGACATAATTAAATTTTACAAAATTTTATAAACATAGATTGCTATGTTTGAGACAAACGTTCATTTTATAACGTTTTAAAATCGAAATTACGCGTTTTATTTATAAAAAGGTTTATTAAAAATGCGAAATTATTTATAAGTCCTTGATTTACGTGATAAATCGAGAAATAGGACTTTACGTTTTCAAATCGATCAAATTCGATTTATAAAACGAAATAGTAAGGAGTTACTATTTGAAAGTCAAAATTGTTGACTATGTTGACCAGTGTTGACTTCGTTGACTTTTTAAGTCAAACGTACGTTTGCACGATTGATGAATACGCCAAGACGCGTAAGATATACTAATTGAGTATGATACCTCATTAGTAAGAAAAGATTTCACAAATGAAATCCATATATCAAAAACGATTTATATCGTTGAAAGTATCTCGAGCGATCGAGAACAATTCAATTGTATATATTTTAGAGACGTATTGAATTCACTAAGGAATTCAGTCTACATCGATATGAAATATCAAGTTTATCTTAGCTTTGGAAGTCTCGAGACTTGAGCGACGCATTAAAGCCTCGCTTTTTCGTAAGTGTGGACGCAAACGCGCGATCGGATTTCGACGCACGATCGAACTGGGACTCAATTTACAACAAACCATAGTCCGGTGGGCTTCTTATCTTCAAATGTGGACTTTTCTTACCCACTAAATGTGACTTTCTCGTTATTCCAAATGAGTTTATTTACAAGATTTATTCTACAACCATAACAAATGTTTCTTGCATTACACCGCCAAAATATTTCGTTTTTGTATGGATCCTATCTGCTTGCCGGGTAGGGTGGAGATGGTTGGAACTTTATTATGACAAGTTATGTCATTTGGGTCGCGCCCAACCTTTTAAATGTCGGGTCCTGTGCCGGATGATAAATGCCTGGCTAGGATTGGCGTGAAGGTTGGAACTATACGCTGTGTTAACATATGCTTGTAGAGAGTGACTGTGCGCTGTACGGGATTACGGCCGGTCACGGCGTCGTAGATGGGAGGCCTCCCTCTCGACGTTTAATTTTAAATACTGTTATGAATTGTTACTATGAGATACGGACCATACACACCAAGAAAATGCTCGGCCGAGCTATGTTTACGAACTGAAAATGATTTGGTAAGCACAAGGCATTTTTAACTAAAACCCTTGTGACTTACTCGATATTGGCAGCGTAATTCAAATGTTATCAAATGTTTTCGGCATAAGTCCACTGAGTGCAATTTCTTGTACTTAGCCCTGCATGTTTGTTTTTAAATGTGCAGGTTGAGCTCTGATGGTGATGATGGGGAATGTGTTGAGGAGTCCAGTGTCCTTGACCAGTTTATTTGAATTTGTGGTTTATACCTTGATGCATATCGTCATATATGTATTCACACACTTTCCGCTGCTACACTCTGAATGTCTTTATTTATGCTTTATGTTTATGAACTATTGAGGTCCATCGGACCAGGCCAAGTTTTGGGGTCCGATGGCCTAAACCTTTTTAAACCGTTATGACATTATCTCATATTCTGTTCAAGCATATTAGTTTATTTTTGTTATGCATCTCTATTTTATCCATGTAACCCCTAAAATACTACTCCTAGTATTAGTCGCCCTCCAGTCCGGGTAGTCCGGAGTGGGTCGTGACATAATCAGTCGAACGATCTCGATCATTTCGTTCACTGCATCGGGCCCTATGACTTTTCTCTCACCGACTTCATCCCAATAAAGTGGTGATCTACACTTCTTGCCATACAAGGCCTCGTATGGGGCCATGCCGATCGTCGCTTGATAGTCTTTGTTGTAAGCAAATTCGATAAGAGGCAAAATATCTTCCCATTTGCACCTCGATCTAATATTATGGTTCTAACATATCTTCTAGCGTTTGGATCGTTCTTCCGACATCGCCCATCGGTTTGTGGGTGGAATCTTGATCAAATTTAATCTGCACCCGCCTCTCTGCAAGCTAATCCAATACGGATGTGAACTTGGAGTCTCGATCGAGGTAATAGATTTTGGCACTCCATGTAGTCGTACAATTTCCTTAACGTCATACCGGGCGAACTTATCGATCCATAAGTGCTTTGAATAGGTAGAAAGTGAGCACTTTTGGTAAGTCTATCCACAATTACCCATATGGCTGTGTTTCCTCTTCTCGACTTGGGTAAGCTTGTAACGAAATCCATGGTTATATCGTCCCACTTCCACTCAGGGATTTCCAATGGTTGCAACTTTCCGTATGGACGTTGGTGTAGTGCCTTCACTTGTTGACAAACAAGACAGCGTTCTACGAAAGAAGCTATGTCTCGTTTCATGCCTTCCCACCAAAACTTTTCCTTCAGGTCTTGGTACATCTTAGTACTGCCTGGGTGGGCGGTGTAGGGCGTATCGTGAGCCTCACTCATGATTTCGTTCTAAAGCTCTGCGTCGTCAGGAACGCATATCCTTCCTTCAAATAATAAGGCGTTATCCGGCGCCTCTTGGAAATTCTTGAATCCTTCAGACCTTAGTCTTTCTCGGATCTTTTCCAACTTTTCCTCCATCCTTTGTCTCTCGACAATCCTTTTTCTTAGGTCGATGCCGGTGTTAGTGTAGCGACACGACTCAATTGTCTCGGTGGTTTCACCGGTTCAATCCTCATTCTACCAAACTCTTCAACGAGTTTTTCCTCTTGTATAAAGAGACATCCTAACTTGGTATGGCTCTTACGACTCAAGCGTCGCCTACTACATTCGCCTTACCCGGTGATAGTTAATACCACGATGTAATCTTTCACTAATTCAAGCCATCTTCTTTGTCTCATATTCAGATCTCTTTGTTCAAGAAATACTTCAAACTTTTATGATCCGTGAAGATCTCACATCTCACACCATAGAGATGGTGTCTCCAAATTTTAGTGCATGAACTCAGTTGCTAATTCCAAATCGTGGGTTGGGTAGTTCGGTTCGTGGGGTCCGAGTTGTCGGGATGCATAAGCTATCACTTTTCCTTCTTGCATCAAGACACAACCCAGTCCGGTCTTAGATGCGTCTGTATGACCACATACCCTTGTCCGCTTCGGGACCGCTAGAACGGTGCATTGGTCAATTTTCCTTGAGTATTTGGAAACTCGTCTCGCACTCATCGACCAATTGAACTTGATTCCTTCCAAGTAGGCGGGTTATTGGCCTTGCAATTTTGGAGAATCCTTGATGAATCTCCTATAGTAACCACTAATGCTAGAAACTTCTAATCTCGTCTTGAGTCTTTGGTGATTTCCATTCTTGCAGCCTCTACTTTGGTGGATCTACTTTTATACCTTCAGCAGACACGATGTGTCCAAGGAACATAACTTCCTTCAGCCAAAACTCACATTTGCTAAACTTAGCAAAGAGTCTTTCATCTCTTAAGGTTTGCAAAACCATTCGTAGATGTTTCCTATGATCCTCTTCATTCTTTGAATAAATAAGGATATCATCTATGAAGACCAAAACAAATTTATCTAAAAATGGATGAAATACTCTGTTCATGAGGTCCATGAATACGGCTGGTGCATTGGTTAATCCGAATGGCATAACTATGAACTCATAGTGGCCATATCGGTTGAATCTGCGTCTTAGGTACATCTTCGACCGTATTTTCAGGCGATGGTATCGACTTAAGATCAATTTTCGAGAATACACCCGCCTCGCAATTGATCAAACAGTCATCAATTCGGGTAAAGGGTATTTGTTCATTAGTGTCATCTTATTTAGTTCTCTATAATCGATGCACATCCTCAAAGAACCATCCTTTTCTTAACAAACAAAACAAAGCTCCCCAGGTGAAACACTCGGCCTAATGAATCCTAGATCCAAAAGCTCTTGGATTTGGATTTTCAGCTCTTCTAGTTCCTTTGGGGCCATCCTATAGGGCGCCTTCGACACTGGGGCTGATCCGGGCTCCAAGTCGATGGTAAACTCTAGTTGTCTATCAGGAGGCAGTCCTGGTAGATTCTCGGGAAATACGTCCGAAAATTCTTGGACAACTTCAATGTCTTCTACCCGCGCTTCGGGTTTATCCTCTTCGTTCAAATAAACAAGGAATGCATGGCATCCCTTCTGGTTCATCATCCTCCTAGCTTGTAGTGCTGATACTATCGGGACTCTTCTTCCCATGCTGATCCCGTGGAAGTGCGTAGTTTCTTGTCCAGGAAAGTGAAACGAAATTTTCCTTTCCTTACATAGAATCGTGGAATGATTCTTAGCTAACCAGTCCATTCCTAGGATTATGTCTACATCATCCATGGGTATTATGTTTAGATCGTTAGCGTAACCTTAAGTGATCCTAATGTCAACTCTAGGTTCGAGCAAAAGTGTGTATGATCATAATCCCTCCTATGGGCGATGAGATTCTCATATCACTGCTTGACCTTTCGGACCTAAGGCCCAACATTTCTACGCATGATTTTGCAATAAAGAATGCGAAGCACCGTGTCGAACAATACTATAACGGTAGGTCAGTAGAACTCCCATACCGCCAAGTTTCCTGGTTTTGTTAGTTCGCCTCCTATGTAGGGCGTAGGCTCTGCTTTGAGCCGGCCGAGGCCGACGGGCACCGGTCCTGTTGATTCGGCTTGCTTTGCGCCCGCTGCTTCTTCTTCTTTGGCGTTGCGCGATGGTTGCCGCCTCTGTTGTTGTTGGGCGGTGGCGCCACTGCGTTGCGGGGTTTGTTATTGCAGCTTGCCATTGTGGTTCTTCCGCACCACCGGGGTTGTTGCCACTGAGTTCTTGGGGTTGTTGCCACCGGAGTTCTTTGGCGTTGAAATTTGGAATTGTTGTGGCGCAGGGGTTGAAGTCAGATAGACCTTAATGGTGAGCATTGCCGGTTGGTTCGCCTTATATCCGAATGTGACACTTTGGGCAATTGTTGGCATAATGCCCGTTGCCCGCACTTGTAACAGCTCACCACGTTTGCGTGCACACTCCTTGTGTGCTCTATGGCATCTAGGTCACCGAGGTGCCTCGATTGTTCTGCGGTCCCTTGCCGGTGGAGCATAAGTCGCTCTCTTCCGCTCGTCCTTAACTGCGCCGTGTTTCCTTGCCACGGGCGCTTGTGACTTGCTTCTCCATAGTTTCCGCGGTTGTTATTCCGCGGTTGGGCTCCCAATTTCCTTTTCCTTTGTCCAAATTACCGTGTGTCTGAGACGACACCGACTTATTCTCGGTCATGGCCGCCTCAATATCCAAAGCTCGTGCGAGAGCTTCAGTGTAAGATAGGTCTCCATGGCTGGCAAGAGACATGCGTATCTCCATTGTTAGCCCCGACCGAACTTTTCCGATATTTTCAAGTCGGTGTCCACGATTCTGTGCATATCTCGACATCTCGCAGAAAGCGCGATCGTAGTCGGTCACAGACATCCTTTCTTGTTTTAGCAGGAAAAATTCCTGCTCCTTCTTCCTCTTATAGCTCTTAGGGATGTACTTTTCATACAATTCCCTCTTGAAGTCCTCCCACGAGAATTCCTCAAGCTGTTCGGCTGTAAAAGTCTTCTTTCTGGCCTCCCACCAGAAGTCAGCTGGTCTAGTCAACTGGAAAGTAACACACGACAGTCTTTCTTGTGCCGTGCATCTTAAGAAGGTAAAAATCCGTTCAATGGCTCTAACCCATTGTTCGGCTTCTTCTGGGCTCCCTTTTCCGTTAAAAATAGGAGGGTTTTGCCTTAGAAATAGTTCTTCGATCCTGCGATCGGGTTGAGGTGGAGGCGGTGGTTGGGGAATATCCTCTTGCTCTTGCTCGGGATTCTACCCCCTCTAGTCTTCCTCGACCTCGGGTTCTCGATGCAGGTTTCTTCTCGGAGGCATTCTGCTATATAAAACATATCATCGTTAATTACTCAACGCTTACAACTTAACAACATAAGGTTTTCATAGCTTCTCCTCAAAACGATATCAAAATAAAACAACTCATCCTTAACCTAGACAATTTGTCACCAAAAACCCCCATTTGGGTCAAATATTTATATAGATAGATAAACCAGGTTTGTCAAAAGCGAGATGTCCAACAACGAGAATCACAAGAAAATAGAAATAGCAAGGTTTCGGGCCCACACGGCCTAAAAAAAAATTTCGAGTTCTAGAACCACGGTACTGAAATAAAAAGGGAAAAGCTAGCACATGCTAGTCATAACAAAACAAATTCTAATTAAAATGTCGCCTAACGTCTTCACGAGTTCCTTCCTACTCCGCGTCTTCCTCGTGGTCTTCCTCCTCTTGGTCATCTTCCCCATCCGAATCGTCCTCACGGTCGTACCACTGATGGTCTGCACACCGCTTCCATCATCGGTATGTCGCGCAGGGGTCCGAAGTTATCCGCGCCGTACAAGTCGTAGTTGTGGCGGATCGGGCTGTAGCATACTCGGGTCGGGTCATAGCCATGGAAGGCATCTGATACTCTCATCCGCGCTGTCCGGCGGAAGGGCTCTTCGTCTTCGGGTGGTGGTGGATCGGACGCAGGTGGTAGGGGCGGTAGCGGCGGACGTACTGGGTGTCCAAAAACTGCTGGTGGCAAGACGGGCTCTCCCAGGGCTCTAGGGCGTGCTGCCCTATCTACCTCGTACATCCTGCCCTCGTCCATCCGGTACAGGGGTATCACTGGATCAACCTGTCTCGGGACCTCAAGGTATAGCCACTCTGGCGACTCGTCACGCCAAGTGTACTCCGTGGAGGAGATAGGTCCCATAAGTGCGGCTCAGTGATATTGTACATGTAATAAGTCGGATGACTCACGAACACAGGCGGATCCCCAATCAAATCATAGCCTCGGGAATCGATAAATGTAGTCTCCGATACCTCTCGGGCATAACCATCCCATGTACAAGGGAGTATAGCTAGGAGTCTCTTGATGCCATCGTAATCGGTTGCGCCATAGGCTCGGGCGTTCCTCCACAACCTAAGGTAGTACGCCAGAAACTCGCCTAAGTCTTCCCCGGTGCACATCCAACATTCCCTATAGGTGCGCATCAGCTCCTCGGGTGGGGCATGAGGTCCTACCCTCCTCCTAGCGATATAGCGCATCTCCTCCATCTGCCACGATCAAAACTAACGTAAGTCAACTATCGTCATCTCAAAACAGAAAGGATAGCATAACTAGAAGCAACTAGGCTAGAACTAAACAATCCATAAGGTAGGCAACATCATAATGTACAATACATACCACAACTTACCTTCTTAGTCTTACCCAAACGTATACATATAGACTAATGACATCTTAATATATATACTACGAGATCCTTGTCTTATATCAAACACTTAGCTACAGCTCAGCAGACTCTATCGTATTCGGAGACGAATTAGGGATTACATTCTTCATAACAAATGAAGACCATGCGTAAATCGGAGTCCTAACAAGAGATCTAGCTAAAACAAATTTATTGCAAGAATGCGTGAAATTTGCGATCGCAAAAATGTAAATCGAGGGCGTGCGTCGACGTGTACGCCTACCATATACGGGTCTTTAAGTCGAGGCTGAACATTCTGAGCCGTAAGTGGCGTCCATGTCATGATTCGTGTTGATGCTCACTCATGTCGAGTGATGATGAAGTGCCGACGTCGTTCAGCTTTAAGGTTGAGGTCGTCCTCGTTCATCTTTCTCGCTCGTCTTTCGTTGTCCGCGCTCAAGGATATCGTCACTTTCATTCTTCCTATCGTTCTTTTGTTCGCATAAGGGAAAAGAAGTTCATACTTCTATGTTCTTTCACGATACGTGAGCATGCTCCTTAGAGTCTAAGTTCGTCTCATGATAACATATCTTCATCGTAAACAAAATTTCGAAAGTTGGGAAAATAAAGTCTTATTTGAAAATTTTTGAAATATGATTTCAAAATGACAATCATGATCAACTCATATACATATTCAAAAATGAATTCATTCATTCCATGTTGATCATTCACTCAATACTACCATACATTTCCATCTCAATACTTGAGCACTTGCATTCGTTCAATTCAAAATTTTTGGAAAAATTTTCTTGCTCAACTTCCAAAATTTTTATAACAACAAAATTTCTCAAAAGCTCTTCTAACTTGCTCATCATGTAGAAATTTTCCATTTCATGAGTTTGAGAAAGAAATGCGATTACCTTTTTCCGGTTGAGCTCGATGTGATGGAGTGTTGAGAGGTCGAGAGATTTCTAGAAGTCCAAAGGACTCGATCTAGACTTAGAATAAAAGAATTTGGGTTTACAAAGAGCAAAAGCGCTCTGATACCACTTCTATCACGACCCCACTCCGGACTACCCGGACTGGAGGGCGACTAATACTAGGAGTAGTATTTTAGGGGTTACATGGATAAAATAGAGATGCATAACTAAAATAAACTAACATGCTTGAACAGAATATGAGATAATGTCGTAACGGTTTAAAAAGGTTTAGGCCATCGGACCCCAAAACTTGGCCTGGTCCGATGGACCTCAATAGTTCATAAATATAAAGCATAAATAAAGACGTTCAGAGTGTAGCAGCGGAAAGTGTGTGAATACATATATGACGATATGCATTCAAGGTAAAAACCACAAATTCTAATAAATTGGTCAAGGACACTGGACTCCTCAACACATTACCCATCATCACCATCGGAGCTCAACCTGCACATTTAAAAACAAACATGCAGGGCTAAGTACAAGAAATTGCACTCAGTGGACTTATGCCGAAAACATTCGATAATATTTGAATTACGCTGCCAATATCGAGTAAGTCACAAGGGTTTTAGTTAGAAATGTCTTATGCTTACCAAATCATTTTCGGTTCAGTAAACATAGCTCGGCCGCATTTTCTTGGTGTGTATGGTCCGTATCTCATAGTAACAATTTATAACAAGATTTAAAATTACACGTCGAGAGGAGGCCTCCCATCTGCCGTGACCGGCCGTAATCCCGTCGATGCAGATCACTCTCTACAAGCATATGTTAACACAACATAGTTCCAACCTTCACGCCAATCCTAGCGGGCATTTATCATCCGCACGGGACCCTAAGATTTAAAAAGGTTGGGCGACCCAAATGACATAACTCGTCATAATAAAGTTCCAACCATCTCCACAATTTCTACCCGGCAAACGAGATAGGATCCATACACAAACGAAATATTTTGGCGAGCGATGCGGTAAAACATTTGTTAACAATTGTAGAATAAGTCGTAAATAAACTTATTTGGAATAACGATGAAGGCAAATCTTAGTGGGGTGAAAAGACCCACATTTGAAGATAAAAGCCCACGGACTATGGTTTGTTGTAAATTGAGTCTGAGGTTGGTTAAATGCGTCAAAATCCGATCAAGGCGTTTGCGTCCACACTTTACGGCGAGGCTTTAGTGCGTCGCTCAAGTCTCTCGAGACTTTCAAAGCTAAGATAAACTTGATATTTCATATCGATGTAGACTAATTCCTTTAATGAATTCATCGTCTCCAACACGTATCTGATTGAATTGTTCTCGATTCGCCGAGATACGTTCAACATATAAGTCGTTTTTCGATATATGGATTTCATTTGTGAAATCTTTTCTTACTAATGAGGTATCATACTCAATTAGTATATCTTCACAGCGTCTTGGCGTGTTCGTCAATCGTAAAGCGTGCGTTTGACTTAAAAAGTCAACGAAGTCAACATCGGTCAACAAAGTCGACAATTTTGACTTTCAAATAGTAATTTCTTACTATTTCGTTTTATAAATCGAATTTGATCGATTTGAAAGCGTGAAGTACTATTTCTCGATTTATCGTAAATCGAGGACTTATAAATAATTTCGCATTTAATAAACCTTTTTATAAATAAAACGCGTATTTTCGGTTTTAAAACGTTATAAAATAAACGTTTGTCTCAAACTTAGCAATCTATGTTTATAAAATTTTGTAAAATTTTATTATGTCCAGAATATTAATTAAACATATATTTTATTAATAAAATGATTTAAAAAGGATTTAAAAATCCTTATTAATTATCAAAAATCTCGATAATTAATTTAAAAATATCAAATGACTTTTGAAAAAATTTCTAAATTAATATAGTGCATTATTATACACTATGGTCCAGAATATGAATTTATAAAATCCATATGATATTGTTTGCTATTTATTAATATATATACATATATATAGCTACGGTAATTTCAATAATTAGGGAATAATTATCCAAAAATTCCCAAAATTGATATATACCTAGTATAATGTCCCAACATCAATATACATCACAATTATAACCTATAGTTCATCATAACCATTCATTTAACAATATATAGCAATATTACGGTAATTACAAGATAATTACCAAACAATTAGCAAACAATTTCTAAAAATTCCAAATAAATTCTAACATGATTAAACATTATTATAATATAACATTGTAACATCATAACATCAACCAAAAATATTTGAATCATCACCATATGGAGCTCAATAGCTTTCGGCTTTTTTGATTCAAAATGGTATTTGATTTTCAAAAATTCCAACAATTATATACTATGTTTATACACTATAGTATACTAATATAACATCATAATATTTATCAAAACTAATTAAATCATCACCTTCAAGAGCATATCACTCACGGTTTATTTGATTTAATTAGGTAAATGATTTCCAAAAATTCTAATAATTTCATACAATACATAAACAATATACTAAAGCATTAATACACCATTGCATGTTCAAAAATAAAATCATACACCAACCTATACCTCTCTTATGCTCACGGTATTATTGTAAAATCAAGCATATGGTTTTCAAAAATTCTAATTAAATCATAGAACATATAATCAAGGTTCTAAAGCATTAATATGTCATTACATGCTTGAAATAAAAATTTATACACCAAGGTATGATTTTTGAAGCTCACGGTATTGAAGGGATAAATAGCTAGGGTTTTCCAAAAATTGTTAAATAAATACCATAGTCTTAAATCATATCATAGATCAATAATCCATCATTAAAATACTTAAGAAGCATTCGGTCATCATGGTATATTTTATAAAATTTTCGAAAACTATATTAGTTCATGCTTGGGTTTCGAAAATCATATATATAGGCAAGATACATTCATACATTTCATATACAATAACCTATGTTCATCTAAACATATTCACATGTATTTTCAAAATAAAATCTTCAAGAACACATATTCATCCATAACAACATTTAAAACATACATATTCATACCTATAACATTCGAAACACATACACATACAAAATGAACATGCTCGATTTTCTTGAATAAATGAGGAGCAAAAATCGAAACTATAGTCCATGTATTACCTTAGAAATGGTATAGAATCAAAGAACAATGTTATGGTATCAACTTTGGTGAATGAATGAAGAAGGAGAAGGAAGAAAAATATTTTTCAAGAGGGGGGGAAAGGCTCGGCAATGGCAGCAGGTTTTTGGGGAGAAGAAGGTGTTTGGAGTGTTTGAGAAGAGTGAGGGGATAATGAGTGAAGTGAAGGAAGAATGAAGAGTCTCCCCCATCTATTCCCTCTTCAAAACCGGCGCACACCCTCACCACCAATGGGGAGGATTGTAGCCCAATGATGAGGATGTAGGAATCATTAGCTAGAGTAAAAGGGTGGCCATGCATTGGGTGAAAAAGGCACATCATGCCTTGTCCAAGCATGATGGCCGACTTCTAAGGGTGAAAGGGCTGTTTTAATTTCAATTTTGTACATTAATACATTATATATATCATACATGATCATAGATATATAATACAAGTCATAAAAATAATTAAATCATCACTTAAGCATAATTCGGAATTACCGAAAAAGAATTGGAAAAATAGGATTAAAAATATAAATTACACCTATTATTGATACTCATGTAATTTTCGATCATATATATCATAATATATGATTTAGATATTACATAATATCATAGGATAAAATTATTACACATTTCATGCAATAAAAACCTAAGTTTCGAAATTAGGGTTTTGAAATTTATAAAAACTGAAACCATCGAATTCTATGGTTAAAAATCTGATTTAAAGCTTAATAATATCCATATATATCATATTATATAGATTAGATACCATATGATAATTTAATGGTATCATTTCATGTGACCAAACCCTAATTTATAAGTTTAGGGTTTTCGAAATTAAGTTTCAAAATTATCGAGTTTAATAACTCAAATATTGATTTTAATAATCATTAATACTGTAATTATATAGAATAATAATAGGAAATTAATTATTATAATTTTCGAGCGTTAAACTCATTTTCCAAAACGTCTCTAGACGTTGACGTTCAAAACGTCTCAAAACGTTCAAAACCGACTCATCTCAAAATGGTCGCAGATAAGTTCATACTTACTAAATAAATATATTCCATTTAATAAAGGAATTAAGATGGAAATTAATTCCAAGCTTCACCGCCGTAAAATTTCATGAAATCTTTGACGTTCGATCACGTTTGACGTTAAAATATATTGACTAATCATTTCGTAATATTTCAATCCTTTAATTCACAATCCTTAGTAAATTATGAAAAGGAATTTGTTATAACGATATCGTATCGAAATCACAAGATTCGATGTCGTAAAAAAAAAATATATACGGCAAAACCCTAATTACGGGTTTAGAATACCGTAATCGCATATTCGTTTCTTTGGAATATTACACGAAATTAGGGTTTTCTTCGAAAATTCATGCCTTTTAATTATCATATGCTATTAATTATCATTTAAATCATATACCAAGGTGCACATATCTATAAATGATATGAAATAAAATATTTAACCTATAGTTTAGCCAAATGGCCGATAGCCATTTTTATGTGCACAAGGTTGAATTATTTTCTTCACTTATGCTATTTAATTATCTTGTGATATTAATAATCATCTAAATTATATTATATGATGTATATAGGTATGTTTAGCATGGAATTAAATTATTTAATGGGATTTAGGCATAAAAGCCGTGAACTATGTATATGTATGTAACAAAGTGTGTTTAATTATATCACACTTACATGCATATATGTGACATATATTCAGTTTTTATTATTATTACTCCATTATATATATAGATATATAACCTATTTTCAGAATTTCTATGTGTAGGCACTCATGAGAGTGCCCACTATCTACATAAATTAATATTAAAAGTTGAAGAGTCTTGTGTTGTATTGGGGGAGAGAGAGACCGAGAGTGAGGGGGTTAAGGGGGGAGTATTTTCAGATTTTATTTCATTCTTCACTCCACACTCAAACACCCTACACTCAACACTTCTCCTTCTCTCTCTCAAACTCCATTTTCATCTCCCAAAAACAGCCATAGCCGAGAGCTTCATCCCCCATTACCAAGCTTGATTTCTTCTTCTCTTCCTCCATACCACACATCAATACCTTGTACCTTGTCCATTTAATCTATACCAACAAGGTAGGTGTCGATCAAGAGCTTGATCTTGTTCTTAGCTCTTCAAAAAATTTCGAAGAAATAGTCTAGTTCTTGCATGTGTTCTTGATGATCTTAGTTGCTAATCTTTTGCTATTGCATGTGTATAAATGTTAATAAAGGGACTAGGTATGTGTTCTTGTTTTTCAAAAGTATTGCATGTAAGGTTTTTGTTCAAAGATTTTCGAATCCATGGCTATAATGTGTACTAATGATATTGTCACAGCCCCACAATCCTAAGTACGGATTAACAGAGAATATAACTCTAAACGGGGATAATTATAAAGGGAGATTCTTTTTAACAATAAATCGTAAAACATATGTCAAGTATATTCTTTGACTTTAGTACATAAATTTAGGTTCTTGCGGCGGAAAACATGTGATAAGTACATATGACGATGTACTATCAAGGTATAAACTTTTCACGACAATAATCCTATTGCTCAACACCGCTCCATCCATCATCCTCTCAACTGCACATTTAAAACAAACATGCGGTGAGTACAAGAATGCACTCGGTGGACTCATGCGAAAATATTTTATCATTTGAAGATTACATTTGCCACATCATGGTAAGACACAAGGGTTTTAGTTGAAATGCCTTGTGCTTACTAAAATCATTTTGTCATTTCTCAAAATCATCGCTGGCGGGCATTTTCTTAGTGTGTATGATCCATATCCTTTATCATCATTTATCATAACATCATAGTCGAGCGTCGTGAAGGCCTCCCTCTACGACGCCGTGACCGGCCGTGGTGTCCTTACACGACACGTCACCTTAGTGTACACGTTAATCCTAGCCAGGTATTGTCCTTCCAGCATAGGATCCGATATCGATTTTCATTCATAAGTTAGGAGCGACCCAACAACATTCATAACATTCATGTCATTCATATCAATCTCATGGATAGGATACATACACAAAACATAAACATTTTTGGCAGGTAATCTTGTAAACATTTAACAACAGTTGAAATAAGCATAAATAAATAAATATTTGAAGCATTTTATTTTTGAGTAGTAAAGCCCACCCGGACTGTAGATTGCCTTAATCCCATTTCTTGGTACGTAAGTCCTAGCTTTAGCCTATCTATTCTTGACCTTGAGGTTTTGGGCTGGAAAATCCATTGGGTCTTAGAACCCATATTTCTACTTTAGTGTATATCATGGTATGATATACACTCAATTAACCGTGTGGTAGCACTTAGTCAAATATTTCACGTTAGGTATGCTTTGGTGAAAATATCGTATCATGATGTTTTATCATAATTGCACATCTTATAATGCTCTATCGTACCTTGCGACATAACATAATGAATGCATCGATTAATAGCATGTTAGTCCCATAAGGCATACTTCACATAGGGGTTTCCAACACTTAGTCAAATTTTAAGTGTTTAAATTTCAGCAAAATAGCTTGAAATAACCCAAGTGGCAAACTTTGACGATTCATAACTCTCGAGTTAGAATACGTATGCCACACAAAGATACATTTGAAACCTCTAAACATATGCTACAAGTTCTAAGAAGGAATTAAATCCAAAAGAGTCGTGGTTCTGGAGATATAGGGTCTCAAAGTAGGCAACTCAACTGACTTCTATACTTAGACAATTTTTCAGAATTTTCAGTTTTAGCTTAACGACGAGGGGTTTTGCGAGGCTCGTAACTTTTGACTCGCAATGCCAAAATGGCTGCAGGATACCAATTTAGAAACCTTGTAACAAGTACTACATATGTCATGAAGACCATACTGTAAAATATCTAACTCATCGAGAAATACATAAGTCCAAAGTTGACTAGTTGGAAATGGACAGTTTCCAGTAGGTGACTTTGGGCTGATGAAAGGTATACCTATAAGAGTTTGTTTGGGATGAAACTTTCCAGATCACAAATAGACATGGTAAGGAACATTTCTTATGAAGAAACCCAAGTCCAAATCGGACTACAAACGGCTTGAACATCTTACGTAAAAGTCATACTCGACAGCCTATTATCATAGAAATTTTCTAAGGCAGTTTGTCCAAAAGGCTTACTGAAATGCATCAACTTTAAAAATTCACCGTGAGTTCATTATAAGGAATCTGGAAATGAAACCAATCACATTGAAATGCCATAAGTCTAGTTTTATCCAGAAAAGCCTCACTCAATGATTCACAATATATTGGGAGATAAAATGTTTTACCACAAGCTATCACTCCGTGACAGTTTTGTGCAGTTAACTTGTAAAATCTGGAATAAATAGTAAAACTTTTTAGAAAATTCTGAAAATTTACAGGAATCTTCTATACATGCTGAATTATGTTTCTGCCAAATTTTAGAGTTTTATCATTAGCCAAACTTAAAACGAAAGCCACGCACTATGGGTGATAAACACGGCGATTTCGCAGATTTGTGCAGTGTTTTTGATAAATACAATTAAAATATCAAATCAAGTTGGATGGACTTGAAATTTTACAGAGGCATACTAGACACATATAATTTCAACATATTAAAAATTCACAATCATCGGACCACTGAAACTTAGTCAAATAAATTCGTGAAGTTTCTGTTCGTCCAGGAAATCAACATGCAATCCATCACAGCTTAGCTTATAAACATTTATGCATGTATATGATTTGAAAGCTACTAGTTCAAGGGGGTATTTCATTACCTTGAGAGGAATTTAATAAGAACCAAGGATGGTTGATGAAGAAGAAGTGATGCTCAAAGCTTCAAATGCACCGGTCATCAAATTGAGCTAAGAACTCATTCTCCTTGTTGCTGCAGTTTTGGCCGTGTGTTGTAGGGAGGAAATGAAGAGAATGAAAGGGTGTTGGGGAGAAGAGTGTCGTGTGGAATTGCTGAGGTTTGGGAGAGTATGGTGGTAGTGGGGTGCTGGGGTGGTGACACCTAAGGGCATGTGTTGTCCCATGCCTAGCATGGATGACATTGCTCCTACATGCACACTTACACACTCTTGTACTATACACCCACACACATGCACGAAATATACACATATATGTATATATATATCAGATTTTAATAGTGTAGTTAGGATATAATTAATCCAATGTCACTTAGATACATGTAATAGGTAAATCAACAAATAAGTGCTTAGTATATATGTGTATATAGCTCTCGGCTATTACACTATACCAAATGGTCCAAATTTTATTTTCCATGCCAAACATTGATATATGTTATGACATATAGTTTAGATGATAAATAATATCATAGGATATATTAATGGCATCATTTTATGCGATAAAACCGAGTTCGAAAATTAGGGTTTTCAAGCGTTTGAAAAATTGGTCACTCTCAATTCTTGTTGATCTAGCATTGATTTAATACTTAATAATACTGTAATTACATATACTAATCATAGGAAATTAATTCCTATAATTTCTTGATCGATTAAAAGCTTTTCGTTTCATCTCAAAGCGTTAACGTTTGAAAGCGTTACAAAGCGTTCATTATCGATTCATCTCGAAATGGTCGTCATTACTTTATTACATTATTCCATTAATAATGGAATTTAATTCTAAGCTTAATTGCTTAGAAAATATCATAATTTTAACTATCGATACGTGATCGACGTTAAAATAATCTTGTCGATATACTTCATATACTTTTATTTCTTAATTCACAATTCTCCGTGAATATAAAATAGAATTCATTCCTTACGTAAATAATCGAAATCATTATTCGATATCTTATGGATTGAATCATCTCGGTAATTTCTAATTTACGGGTTTTAAATACCGTAATTGGGCGTCTAATTCATGGTATTACATCCTACCCCTTAAAAGAAATTTAGTCCGAAATTTGCATACCTCATAAAGTATGGGTATCTTAACATCATAACATCATAACTTTCTATGTGCTTTTCTTTCGTCCATGGTTCTTCCATTGGACTTTTATTATAAGACCCAAACTTGCTTCTTTAATCGTTGAATCGTACGATCAAATTAGTCGTAGATTTTCATCATAACCCATCGAGTCAAAGGTCACATCATCATGTTGGTTTACGTGAATTGGGTCATTTTCGTATTTCCTTAAACTGCGACACGAGGAAAACATTTCGTACTTTCCCCAAATGTGGTGGAAGTACCAAGCTATAAACTACTAGGCCTATCATTTCTAGGAGCTCGTAAGGTCCTATAAAGCGTGATCTCAACATTCTTGTATCTAAACTTATAATTCCTCTAGATGGAGAAATCTTAAGAAACTTTAATTCGCATTCGAGAATGCGGTTCGGGTTCTGGCGTGCAGTAAAGACTTTTATCATCTAAGCTTTTCTTATTCCTTGCCTCGTTGGTAGATATCTTAATCGTTTCATTTACAACGTCGGACTTTATACCTTTGCTCTTCTACTTTTTACAATAAAGTGGTGGTCGATACTCTTTTAATACACTTCATAAAAGCTACATTGATCGTTGTTTGGCATTCTGATGATGCACATAACTTACCAAGTTGTTTGGCGACTCGATCGTTGTTTATCACTTGTTCTATCGTGTCCTTAAACATTCATCTTGTCCTTTTGATTGTCCTTACGCTGTGGTGGACATCTATGTTAAGGCTCAATCTCGTGTCTAACTCGTTTTGTGAGTTAGTTCCAAAACTAAGGTACTCTTGAAGTCTCTATCTCGAGCGATAGGTTTGGTACTCCTTGTAAATATCGATTTCTGTATATCGGTTGAGCTAACTTATCGGATCTATGAGTCATCCGAATAGGCGAGAGACAAAACATAATTGGCGAGTCGATCCACTACTAGCCATATAGTAGTGCAACTTCTTTATGACTTTGGTAAAATCATCATAAGATCTATTTCTATATCATTCTATTTTCATTCGTATATCTCTAGAGATCATAACTTCTTATAAGGCATTTGATACGATGTCTTCACTTGTTGGCAACCGAGACCTTTGCTCGACAATCATGGTTACATCTCGTTCCATTCCTTGCCATCTAACTTTACTCGTAAATCATAATACATCTTAATAATGCACGGTTGGCGGTATGAGAAGGATCATGAAATTCATTCTTGGTTTTATTTCTAAGCTTATTATTGCTTGGGAATATATGTATATATCTATCTCTTAGACAATATAACAACTCTAGTGCTCCTTAAAATATCCTTTAGCTCTTCATTCCTTATTTTAATTTGCATTCTATTCCCGTCTTCATTTCTCTTTTAGTCATATTTCACCTTGGTTGTGGGAATACTACTTACATTCGTCCTTGATTTCCGACTATTTACATTCTCGTTTTCTTAACTTTTCGATGAGTTTTCCTTTTCTATAAGGACATACCATAATTTAGACTGAAATTTATATCTTAGGCATTAAATTCTACATTAACTTAGTTCATAGGTGATCATTTATCACATTTATAATCTTTCTTGATTCGTGCCATCTTTCCTATCTTGTATCCAAGTTTCTTTGCTCGAAGAATAAATTCAAACTTTTGTAAATTGTGAAGGGTTCTTAATTTATTGATATAGGAGTGAAATTTCCAAGACTTTGGTATTTATACTACTGTTACTATCAGAGGTAATAGATTTTGGCACTCCATGAAGTCGTATAATCTCCTTTACATATAGCTGGGCTAACTTGTCAGATCCATAAGTACCTTGGATTGGTAGGAAGTGAGCACTCTTGGTGAGTCTATCAACAATTACCAATATAGCGGTGTTCCCTCTTTTTGATTTGGGTAAGTTCGTAACGAAGTCCATCGTTATTTCATCCCATTTCCACTCGGGTATTTCCAACGGCTGTAATTTTCCGTATGGACGTTGGTGTAACGCTTTCATCTGCTGGCAAACAAGACAGTGTTCTACGAAAGAAGCTATGTCTCGTTTCATGCCTTCCCACCAAAACTTTTCTTTCAGGTCTTGGTACACCTTAGTACTATCTGGGTGGGCGGTGTATAGTGTTTCGTGAGCCTCACTCATTATTTCATTTTGAAGTTTTGCGTCGTGCGAGCGCATATTCTTCCTTCGAGACAATAAGCGTTGTCCGGCGCCTCACGGAAGTTCTTAAATCCTCCAGCCCTTACCCTTTCTCGGATCCTTTCTAACTTTTCCTCCATCCTTTGTCTCTCGACGATCCTTTTTCTTAAATTAGATTCTGTCACTATTTCAAGTCATGAGTTAGGAAATTACATTCATGTGGCCTAAGTCATCGTGACACATAAGTTATTATTTATCTCATATTAATACATAGCCTTACTTTTATTAATCCGTGAGAATTGTGACTCTATTTTGGGGTAACTATCTTATTGGTCTTGTTACCTTAGAGAGTTCTTAATGGATCTCTAATGATCAATTAATCCATAAAATTCATGATCTTATTTTAGGTCATTGGCGTCTTTCATCTTTATTTGTTTTGTCCTTTGTCGGATCTACATTGTTCTCTTTTAAAGACACTATGTGCACGAGAAATATTTCTCCTTTAAGCGAAATTTACAAAGCGTACTTGGCAAAATTTTGCCCGGCTCTTAAATGTCGTAAGACGACCTTGATTTTCTTTATATTCTTTCTCATCCTTTGAATAGATAAGAACATCATCCGTGAGGATTGAGATAAAAATTATCTAGGTATGTGTGAAACACTCGATTTTGAGGTTCATGAGCAGGTGGGTGCATTGGTTAGTCAGAAGGCATAACTATTATCTCATAGTAACCATATCTTATTCAGAACAATTCATTTCCGTATTTTGGATACCATTCTTTAAGACCATATAATATTACATCATAATGCCTCAGTGAGGATTTTTCATACATTACTTATGAGGGTTCGGTCTCACCGAAATGATTGATTCTGGCGTCTAGCTCTTTTTACACTCAAAACTTTGACACTTCTTTCACCATATTCATAAACTCTTCCAAACTACGTTTATTTTACATATCTTAATCACACCATTTTCATCATAAACCATTATCTACATATAAGTTTTATAGGATCCTAGGATTCTAGGTCTTTGAGTGACCTTTGTCAGAGTCGTACTCTTCCCTTGGAAACTTGCCTTTCTCCAAGTACGTTTTTGTTTTCATACTTCTGATGATCGTTCTCTTTCAGAGAGTCAGGGGTCATGCTGCTCCCCGTTTCTTCTTCAGTACTAGAAGTTGGTGTTACTTTTATTAGAAAGTATGGTTGGGTTGGTAGCGGTAATTCTCTTAATCCTCGAGGGCGATAAGATATTGTCCTTTTGCCCTTCTCGTCTCTTCTGGTATAATTGACACACGGGGCGTGGGCGGCGTTTGGAACATCGGGTACAACCATTCCTTTATACCATCTTTGTGTAACTTGCCGGGTCTAGGACAAGTACTCGTAGGTGTTGTTTCCTCGCATTATATGTATACTTGAGCACATTGACAAATCTGGTAAGTCATCCGAGCTTTGGAGTTTTATCATGGAGAAAATATTCTCTTGATACTTCTTTTGCAAAATTCGCCAATTGTCTGTTGGCAAATAGCAGAATCGTCGTTGGGTACCATCCTCGTTTGACACTCCATAGTTACAGTATCCATCCGGAGGTGCAAAAATTTCTTCAAAATTGTTCTAAATTCATTTCTAGTTCATATTAAAAGAGCTGATACGCTCGTGTGAGTTATAAACTTCTAGGCCTTGGGGTTAACTCTTACCCGTTAAACTCCCTTTTCTTGTCATTTGTAAACGGATATTTTTAGATAAATCCGACTTAATTTAAGCAATGGAGGGAATTTCTAAACAAGAAGGATCTCTTAATGAATTATACACTTTAAGACATATATAGCCCGTAGATGACTTGTGACACGACTCATGATACTTATCTTAATACTCATTTTACGTTTTACATCTTCAGTCGTATATTGCCTTAAAGATATTCGCATAGGCGAACAGTGGGTATTGATATTTTGTCGTGTAAAACCTCTAACGAAAAGGCTAGGCCCCGGTCACTAATCACATGAATCACAGCCATTTCCGAAACTTCTTGTCTCTAGAATTATATCTACGTTCCACACAGATATAATGATCCAAATCATTGGATAGAACTTTAGGCGATTCTAGGTTCAATTCTGAGCTTGAGCAACATTTGCGATGGTCAAAATTCTCGTATAGGTAAGGGGATTTTCATTTCTTGATTCGCTTACCCTGAGTTGGGTTCTATCGCTTCTACGTATACTTGTGCGATGTCAAAAAGCGAAGCACCTAAATTAAACAAAATCTTATGGCTATTAGAAATTTTTTCTCATATATATTCTGCCCTTTGGTTACATTTGTTACATTTTTCGATGCAAGGTATAGGCTTTAGTCTCGGTGTTCCGTTTATTCAAGTAAATATCTATTTCATATGTCATTGTCCTTTCCATTGGGACATTATGTTCCCTTGCTATGGTCTTCTGTTGCCTCATTCACCCTATACTTCTCGGTATTAGTATCGTTATGCTTTTACTAATAGCATTCATGGTTAGGTTTACATCAACCTATCCTTTGATATTGATATATTTCAATAATTAAATCTTATCGTAGAGATCGTCATGTCTCTATCACTATCATTCATTCCTAATCCAGTATGAATGATTAAATTCCCTTTTTTTTTTTTTTTTCACTTTATCGATCTTAGGAGTATATTTCTCATATATATTCTTACTTTAAACTCTTTTCCAGAGAAATCCTTGTACTGGCATTTAGTGCCATCGTTTGTAATATCCCTTTTTGGATATACATCATTTCTTCTTAGTCTTTTATTGATTTATCATGCAATTTAGCATAAGATAAAATTCTTTGTCCTTGAGGATGTATTATACTTTTACTTTGACGTCAAACATCTTTACCATTTCTTGACATTCAATGAATGCTTCGTTCCCATGTCCGAGATACTTAATATCCCACTTTATTGATCGTCGCAAAAGTATGAGGATAATCTTTCCAATTGGATTTACCTTAAAGTCCCTCAATGAGAATCTCTTTCTGTGTTCTCTTGGACGTATTTCCTTTGCAAGATCTATAGAAGCTATCTTACTTGTTAACTATTAAGTTACACAAGACAAGCGTTTTATGTCATTATAACTTAGGGTATTAAGATTTATTTCAAAATAATGAATCTATTTCTTAATCCGTTTCTTTACTTCCAAGGAATTACCTTACTTATCAAAGTCATAACATCTCTGAAGCTTATATCATATCATGGACTATCTAATTGTATAGCTCATAATTCCTTCTGCTATTTTTGACTTTTGTCCATTTTCTTGAGCATGGTATCTGAAAGTAATCTTACTTTCTTTATACTTCGGTTTCCACTTTCAGGACTAAAACCGTTATCATCGTCATATGGCTTGGTAGGGTAGTACCTTCGTACTCCATAACTTAAATTCTAAGCATCTTATTTCCATGTCTTGGCCTCGGGTTATTTCTCCATACTTGGTTCACATACTAGGGATATCCTAGCTATTCACACATCTCAATGATTATGATCTTTAAATCTTATTATCATTCGTCCAACCAAGTTTCAATTACTCGGAATCGATTATGCTCAAGCATAATCTCATTGATTAATTATAAGGCGAAAGATTTATTATGCGAGACGCTATCATTTCCTTATATATATATATATTCTTTGAAAAGAATATCTTGTATGCATCTTCATTCTTTTTAAACATGCCCAACCTACTAACGAGGTTTCAAGGACATCCAACTATCTTAAAGATAAGTTGCAATCGCTCTCGTCATGACATAATAAGGAAAATTCATATCCTATAGGTATCATATACTTTTCTTTACCGTTGCTCTTTGCATTCAATGCTAAAGAGTATCTTATTCATAACTTTGTTATCATAATAGTTGTATGATGGTATAACTTCACTGTTATCATTCTTTGTTAACCCCATCAAGATAACATCTTTTCAATGATCTAAATCAATATGTTCCCTGGACTGAATAATGGGGCTCTAGGGTCCGAAGACCAGAATGACGACTACTGAGATTTCTTTGGTCATATGGGCTGGCCAGACCCGTCACAATCATATTCTCAGTCACACAAGGCTTTGGGTTCGAAAGGACACTTTGTAAATTTTTGAGTTTGAAAATTTTCTTCAGAAAAAAAAATGAGAAACTCGAATGAATTCTCAATTGGAACTAGGTCATAGAGTTAAATTCAATGACAGAAATTGGGTAATGGATATAATTTGAAAGCTTATATACCCGTAATAGGTCATCAACAGAGTTCTCATGTATGTCAAGGTTATACTTGTATTACTGAAGATCTTACTTTCTTAGTAACATTCTAGGATTAGTATCATACTATAACGATCTTACTCTTTCAAATCATAGAACTAACTTCAACTGATTCTCATGAATTCTGGAGTAGGAATCAGGAATTTGGTCCTTCATAAGAAATGAAGTATAGTGCATTAGGAGCACGTGAAGCGAAAACCGTGCGTAAATCGGAGTTCACACGACCGAGCGAGTCAAAACAAAATCACTGCGCGGTGCGAGAAATTTACACGCTTTCGTGCCGAGGTCATAAGCAATGCCGACACCAAGATCGTGCATGCCGTTACCGATGCCGGTAGTACAGAATATTGCCGACACCGAGGTCGAACAGGTTACCAAGTCGACATGTCAAAGTCGATATTACAAATTCCGATTTGAAGTCGGCGATCGCACATGTCGATGTCGAGCCGAGGTCGTACATGTCGAGGTCGAACAATTTCGTATAAATCCTTTGCTTTTCTTCACTCAAGATGGAATGAAATTCTCAAATCCATCGTCACTCTTGTTCTTGTAATTGAAGGGAGTTCTTACTTCTATGTTCTTTCGTAGAAAGTGATCATGCTTCTTAAAAAGTCTACGTTCTGTTGAACTAGCATGCTCATCATCATAATCAACTTTGATATTGAAGTAAAACTTGAATATTCCTCGTAGCTCATTTATACATGCGTATTTCGTTGAATTTAAAGAATTGACATATCATATTGACAATTCAATGTCGAATCTCAATCATCTTAAACATGAATAATCATAACTCATTCATAATAATGAACTCTTATTGAATTCGAGAATTCCAACATTTCATCTTTGGCATATCGTGCCAAATTTTCATATCATTGTCATCATCTTTCTAATATTTTCCTTCTTTTCATAACTTTCTTGACAAGTCATTTGTCATATCATTCATTTTCAACCGTTCTCATAGCTTTCATTTCTTTTCAAAGATCATTTCAATCATCCTTCACTTTAAACTTTTCATTTTATAAAAAAATCATTTCATAAACATTAAATCCTGCCAGCTAATTTTTAAAACTTTGGGAAAAGAGTCATTTACCTCATTTCGGTTGAGCTTGATGTGATGGAGTGTTGAGCATTGTCGGTGACTCAATCTAGACTTAACCTTACGAAGATATTGGGTTCAAGAGCGAACCGCTCGATACCACTCTCACATGACCCCACAATCCTAAGTGCGGATTAACGAGGACTATAACTCTAAACAGGGATAATTATAAAGGAGATTCTTTTAACAATAAAGCGTAAAACATATGTCAAGTATATTCTTTGACTTTAGTACATAAATTTAGGTTCTTGCAGCGGAAAACATGTGATAAGTACATATGACGATGTACTATCAAGGATAAACTTTTCGTGACAATAATCTATTGCTCAACACCTGCTCCATCCATCATCACGCTCAACTGCACATTTAAAACAAACATGCGGTGAGTACAAGAATGCACTCGGTGGACTCATGCGAAAATATTTTATCATTTGAAGATTACCTTCGCCACATCATGGTAAGACACAAGGGTTTTAGTTGAAATGCCTTGTGCTTACTAAAATCATTTTGTCATTTCTCAAAATCATCGCTGGCGGGCATTTTTCTTAGTGTGTATGATCCATATCCCTTATCATCATTTATCATAACATCATAGTCGAGCGTCGTGAAGGAGGCCTCCTCTACGACGCCGTGACCGGCCGTGGTGTCCTTACAACACACACGTCACCTTAGTGTACACGTTAATCCTAGCCGGTATTGTCCTTCCGACATAGGATCCGATATCGATTTTCATTCATAAGTTGGAGCGACCAACAACATTCATAACATTCATGTCATTCATATCAATCTCATGGATAGGATACATACACAAAACATAAACATTTTGGCGGGTAATCTTGTAAACATTTAACAACAGTTGAAATAAGCATAAGTAAATAAATATTTGAAGCATTTTATTTTTGAGTAGAGTAAAGCCCACTGGGTGTAGATGCCTTAATCCCATTTCTTGGGTGTAAGTCTAGCTTTAACCTATCTATTCTTGACCTTGAGGTTTTGGGTGGAAAAATCCATTGGGTCTTAGAACCCATATTTCTACTTTAGTGTATATCATGGTATGATATACACTCAATTGACCATGTGGTAGCACCTAGTCAAATATTTCACGTTAAGGTATGCTTTCGTGAAAATATCGTATCATGATGTTTTATCATAATTCGTACATCTTATAATGCTCTATCGTACCTTGCGACATAACATAATGAATGCATCGATTAATAGCATGTTAGTCCCATAAGGCATACTTCACATAGGGGTTTCCAACACTTAGTCAAATTTTAAGTGTTTAAATTTCAGCAAAATAGCTTGAAATAACCCAAGTGGCAAACTTTGACGATTCATAACTCTCGAGTTAGAATACGTATGGCCACACAAAGATACATTTGAAACCTCTAAACATATGCTACAAGTTCTAAGAAGGAATTAAATCCAAAAGAGTCGTGGTTCTGGAGATATAGGGTCTCAAAGTAGGCAACTCAACTGACTTCTATACTTAGACAATTTTTCAGAATTTTCAGTTTTAGCTTAACGACGAGGGGTTTTGCGAGGCTCGTAACTTTTGACTCGCAATGCCAAAATGGCTGCAGGATACCAATTTAGAAACCTTGTAACAAGTACTACATATGTCATGAAGACCATACTGTAAAATATCTAACTCATCGAGAAATACATAAGTCCAAAGTTGACTAGTTGGAAATGGACAGTTTCCAGTAGGTGACTTTGGGCTGATGAAAGGTATACCTATAAGAGTTTGTTTGGGATGAAACTTTCCAGATCACAAATAGACATGGTAAGGAACATTTCTTATGAAGAAACCCAAGTCCAAATCGGACTACAAACGGCTTGAACATCTTACGTAAAAGTCATACTCGAACAGCCTATTATCATAGAAATTTTCTAAGGCAGTTTGTCCAAAAAGGCTTACTGAAATGCATCAACTTTAAAAATTCACCGTGAGTTCATTATAAGGAATCTGGAAATGAAACCAATCACATTGAAATGCCACTTAAGTCTAGTTTTATCCAGAAAAAGCCTCACTCAATGATTCACAATATATTGGGAGATAAAAATGTTTTACCACAAGCTATCACTCCCGTGACAGTTTTGTGCAGTTAACTTGTAAAATCTGGAATAAATAGTAAAACTTTTTAGAAAATTCTGAAAATTTACAGGAATCTTCTATACATGCTGAATTATGTTTCTGCCAAATTTTAGAGTTTTATCATTAGCCAAACTTAAAACGAAAGCCACGCACTATGGGTGATAAACACGGCGATTTCGCAGATTTGTGCAGTGTTTTTGATAAATACAATTAAAATATCAAATCAAGTTGGATGGACTTGAAATTTTACAGAGGCATACTAGACACATATAATTTCAACATATTAAAAATTCACAATCATCGGACCACTGAAACTTAGTCAAATAAATTCGTGAAGTTTCTGTTCGTCCAGGAAATCAACATGCAATCCATCACAGCTTAGCTTATAAACATTTATGCATGTATATGATTTGAAAGCTACTAGTTCAAGGGGGTATTTCATTACCTTGAGAGGAATTTAATAAGAACCAAGGATGGTTGATGAAGAAGAAGTGATGCTCAAAGCTTCAAATGCACGGTCATCAATTTGAGCTAAGAACTCATTCTCCTTGTTCTGCAGTTTTGGCCGTGTGTTGTAGGGAGGAAATGAAGAGAATGAAAGGGTGTTGGGAGAAGAGTGTCGTGTGGAATTGCTGAGGTTTGGGGAGAGTATGGTGGTAGTGGGGGTGCTGGGGTGGTGACACCTAAGGGCATGTGTTGTCCCATGCCTAGCATGGATGACATTTGCTCCTACATGCACACTTACACACTCTTGTACTATACACCCACACACATGCACGAAATATACACATATATATGTATATATATATATCAGATTTTAATAGTGTAGTTAGGATATAATTAATCCAATGTCACTTAGATACATGTAATAGGTAAATCAACAAATAAGTGCTTAGTATATATGTATATAGCTCTCGGCTATTACACTATACCAAATGGTCCAAATTTTATTTTCCATGCCAAACATTGATATATGTTATGACATATAGTTTAGATGATAAATAATATCATAGGATATATTAATGGCATCATTTTATGCGATAAAAACCGAGTTCGAAAATTAGGGTTTTCAAACGTTTGAAAAATTGGTCACTCTCAATTCTTGTTGATCTAGCATTGATTTAATACTTAATAATACTGTAATTACATATACTAATCATAGGAAATTAATTCCAATAATTTCTTGATCGATTAAAACGCTTTTCGTTTCATCTCAAAGCGTTAACGTTTGAAAAGCGTTGCAAAACGTTCATTATCGATTCATCTCGAAATGGTCGTCATTACTTTATTACATTATTCCATTAATAATGGAATTTAATTCTAAGCAATTGCTTAGAAAATATCATAATTTTAACTATCGATCGTGATCGGCGTTAAAATAATCTTGTCGATATACTTCATATACTTTTATTTCTTAATTCACAATTCTCGTGAATATAAAATAGGAATTCATTCCTTCGTAAATAATCGAAATCATTATTCGATATCTTATGGATTGAATCATCTCGTAATTTCTAATTTACGGGTTTTAAATCCGTAATTGGGCATCTAATTACGGGGTATTACGGATATGTAGCAATATGTTGTGAAGCTTTGAGCATGTTTTAAAATTTATTCAAATATGTATGAAAAACTTATGAAAGGGCCGAGACCTATGAAAGGTTGTATGGTTTTGAATCTATGATTTATGATTTTATATATGTATATAGTAGTATTTGAAAGATTTAGAAAAAAATCTATGCTATGTTTATTCTTGGAACCGAGGCATATACAAAAATATGAGTAGGTGTATGATTTTATTTTTGTACATGCAATGTGATATTATTGATTTATGATGTATTGAGAATGCATATAAATTATTTGAGAATTTTTGGAACACTCTCACTACTTTTTCATAAGCACCTAGACATATACATATATTATGTGGGTGATGAATTTTATTGAAGACATGCAATTGCATATAGTGGATCTATGGTGTTTTATAAGTCCATGGTATTTATTTGAAAATTTTAGAAAAATCTATGCCATTTTCTTCCTAAGTACCGAAGCTTTTAAAATTTTATAAGTGGGTATAAGATGTTTAATTTGTGCATGCAATAGTATATTCTTGAATTATAATGTGTTGAAAGTACATGGCAATTTATTTGACATTTTGAAAGAACCTATGCTATTTTCTTTTCAAATGGCCGAGACATGTATGAAAATCAATGTTAGTATGTGATTTTTATTCAATACATGCATTAGTATATTATTGGTCTAGGTTGTAAACCATACACTATATGTGTTAATTGAAAATTTTAAGAAATTCCTACCTTTAAGTCTCAAAGGACCGTGAGCCATATATATGTATATATATGTGTATAATTTTATTTTATAACATGCAATGATGTTTTATTACTCTAGAGTATGAATTTTATACCCTATGATTTAATTAGAATTTTTAGAAATGTCCATCTTTTTTTTAAAAAGGGGACCGAGAGCATATATATATATAAGTTAATGTGTGATTTTGATTTAGTATATGTTTTATGCTAAATTATTAGCTTAGAATATGTTTTATGCATTTTATGTTGTTATTAGAAATTTTGAAAATCAATTACCTATCTTATTCAAATAAACCAAGAGCTAAGCTCATTATGGTGATGAATAAATTGGTTTTGATTGTTGTTATGTTGAAATATTGCTACAATATGATTTATGAGCATATAATGATTTTTGGAAAATTTTAGAAAATTGTTTGATGAATTTTATGAAAAAGCCGAGAGTTAGTGCACCATTTATATGGTATATAAGTGTTATATCATGAATTATGTAACATAAATATGTCATGGACTAATGTTTGGACCTTGTATTAATTTATTGAAATTTTAGAAAAATTGTTGGGCATTTGTTTTAAAAATGCCGAGACCTTATGGATTAAATAAGGTGATGATTGATGAGGGTTTGGTTGATATTATGACATATTAATGACCATAGTGTATAATAATACACTATATAAATTTAGAAAAAAAATTGGATATTAATTGGTAATTTCTTATAATTACCGAGAATATCAAATGATTTTTAAGGATTTTTAAATCCTTTTTAATCAATTTTACTAATAAATTATATGTCTAATATTATTTTAGACATATTTAGAAATTATGAGCAATTTTCGAAAATAATTAGTAGATAAAATACAAAATAATAGTGAGCTATTTTTAAAATTGGAATAAGGATTTTAAATCCTTAAATTCATTATTTATAATGAATTATATGTTTAAAATTATTTTAAACATATTAAAACAGATCTATAAAAGAAATCAATTGGAAATTGATTTTGAAAAAATTTAATATTAAAGTATGACTTAGTAATTAAATTACTAAGAAAAGTCAAAATTGTTGACTTTTGAAATCAACGTCTGAAATCGTTCGATAAATCGCTAATCTGGCGTAAGGCGCATCAATTGCTAATGACATCACGTAATATGAAAGGGTTTCATATTTGAAGTCGTGAGATCGAAAAAGCGTGAGAAAAGCGTTGGACCTACCAAGAGGGTAAATTGGTAACTTTCAATACATATCTCGTCTCTGTCGAAGAACGAGAAATGTTAAGATGATCTGCGTTTGAGAAGCGAATTAAATTCATTAAAGATTGATTCATATCGATATGAAATATCGAATCTTATTATAGACTTTGTAAGTCTCAAATTACGTAAACAACGTCTAAAACATCCTTTTTATATAAAGGTGTGAATGACGCGCCGGTGGGCGTTGACAAGTAAGCAAACGTTAAAGGCGATCAATAATTTCGGTGGGCTTTATTATTAAAAGCAGAACAACTTTCTTTTCTTTTTTCAAGCGTCTTTGTTTATAGTACTTTTCAACTATGGATAAAATTGTTTAAATGATTACACGCCAAAATGTTTACGTTTTGTGTATCGTATCCTATCCATGAATGATGTGATATTGTTGGGTTATACCCAACTTATAAGCAAATCGATATCGGATCCTATCTTGGGAAGAACATATACAGCTAGGATTAACGTGTACAGCGATAGTATTTGTGTCTTTGTAAGGACAATTCACGACCGGTCACGGGGTCGTAGAGGGAGGCCTCCTTCACGACTTTCGACTATGATAAGATGATGGAATGATAGTAAGGGATATGGATCATACACACCAAGAAAATGCTTGGCCAAGCAACTTTTATGAACTCATGAAAATATTTTAGTAAGCAAGGCATTTTCAAATAAAACCCTTGTGTCTTACCATTATATTAGCGATGTAATTCAAAGAAAATAAAATGTTTTCGGCATAAGTCCACTGGGTACAAATTTTGTACTTAGCCCTGCATGTTTGTTTTTAAATGTGCAGGTTGAGCTCGGATGCTGATGATGGAGGAGTGTTGAGGAAGTCCTTTGTCCTTGATGTTTGTTGGGAATTGTTAACCTTGAATACATATCGTCATATATGTATTCACACACTTTCCGCTGCAACTCTGAACTGTTTTATTTTTATGTTGAATTTTAAGATAATGTGAACTATGAAGTCCTTCAGATCGTAATATCCTTTGGATCTGTTGGCTTAAACCTTTTGCTCCGAAATGTTATAAGTGTATGTTTAATCCTAAGTTCTATAATCTCATGTGATAAGCCTTATCGTGACGGTCTTCCGTATCTATGAATACTATTCCTAGCATTAGTCCGCTCACTCCGGGTTATCCTGAGTGTGGTCGTGACAGAAAATAATATGGAATTCAATTACGGGCCTTACTGCTCGGAAATTTCCATAAAGTGTTGACGTTCGATCAGCGTTCGGCGTTAAAATAATCTTGCCGTATTATTTCATAATTTCAATTCGCAATTCACAATCCTTAGTGAATTGTAAAAGGAATCGTTATATGAATCTTGAACGAAATACGATTCAATGTCATACATATAGAATATTAGGAAAATCCTAATCACGGGTTTAATATCTGTAATCGTATGTTCGTTTCTTTGGAATATTACATTCCACCCTTCGAAAAATTTAGTCCGAAATTTGTATACCTTTAGAAAAATAAATCGGGTATTTTCTCTCATCGCTTCTTCAAGCTCCCACGTGGCTTCTTTGTCAGTGGTATCTCCATAGCACTTTGACTAACGGAATCGACTTGCTCCGTAGTTCTTGTACTTTGTGGTCCAAGTATGGCGCGGGTTCTTCCGTTATAGCTCATGTAAACTCGAGGATCACGTCGTCTTGATGAAAATCACATGCTTTGGGTCGTGAGCGTATTTTCGCAATTGCGAGGCGTGAAAAACATTATGAACATTTCTAGGCTTGGCGGAAGAGCCAACCTATAAGCTCTGGACCTATCATTTCTATGATCTCATAAGGTCCTATAAAGCGGGGTCTAAGCTTTCCTTTCGGGCCAAACGACAATCCTTTCGATGGAGAAACCTTAAAAATACTTTGTCTCCATCCTCAAGCGTAGCTCGGATCTCGCGTATCAGTAAGATTTACATACATCACGAGCCTCTTTTATCCTCGACTAATCAGCCGAGCGATCTCGATCATTTCGTTCCTTCGCATCGAGCCCTATGACTTTCTCTCACCGACTTCATCCCAATAAAGCGGTGATCTACACTTCTTGCCATACAAGGCCTCGTATGGGGCCATGCCGATCGTCGCTTGATAGCTGTTGTTGTAAGCAAATTCGATAAGAGGTAAAATATCTTCCCACTTGGCACCTCGGTCCAAGACTACGGTTCTTACCATATCCTCTAAGGTTTGGATCGTCCTTTCCGACTGTCCATCAGTCTGTGGGTGGAATGCCGTACTGAAATTTAATCTCGTACCCAGTTCTCTCTGCAAGCTAATCCAGAATCTGGAAGTGAACTTGGAGTCTCGATCAGAGGTAATAGATTTTGGCACTCCATGTAATCGTACAATTTCCTTAACGTACAACTGGGCTAGTTTATCAGATCCATAAGTGCTCTGAGTCGGTAGAAAGTGAGCACTTTTGGTAAGCCTATCCACAATTACCCATATGGCTGTGTTTCCTCTTCTCGACTTGGGTAAGCTTGTAACGAAATCCATGGTTATATCGTCCCATTTCCACTCGGGAATTTCTAACGGTTGCAACTTTCCGTATGGACGTTGGTGTAGTGCCTTCACTTGTTGACAAACAAGACAGCGTTCCACAAAAGAAGCTATATCTCGTTTCATGCCTTCCACCAAAACTTTTCCTTGGTCTTGGTACATTTAATGCTTTGCTGGGTGGGCGGTGTAGGGTGTATCATGAGCCTCGCTCATGATTTCATTTTGAAGCTCTGCGTCGTCGAGGGGCGCATATCCTCCCTTCAAATAATAAGGCGTTGTCGGCGCCTCTTGAAAATTCTTAAATCCTTGAGACCTTACCCTTTGTCGATATTTTCTAACTTTTCCTCCATCCTTTGTCTCTCGACAATCCTTTTCTTAGATCGGATGTCGGTGTGAGTGTAGCGTCTGACTCTAGTGTCTCAAGTGGTTCAACAAGTTCAATCCTCATTCTTCCAAACTCTTGTGAGTTTTCCTCTTGTACAAAGAGACATCCTAACTTGGTATGACTCTTACGACTCAGGCGTCGGCTCTACATTCGCCTTACGGGTGATAGTTAATACCACGGTCGTAATCCTTTACAAGCTCGAGCCATCTTCTTTGTCTCATATTCAAATCTCTTTGTTCAAGAAGTACTTCAAACTTTTATGATCCGTGAAGATCGACATCTCACACCATAGAGATGGTGTCTCCAAATTTCAGTGCATGAACTACGGTTGCTAATTCCAAATCGTGGGTTGGGTAGTTCGGTTCGTTAGAATCCGAGTTGTCGGGATGCATAAGCTATCACTTTTCCTTCTTGCATCAAAACCTGACCAGTCCGGTCTTAGATGCGTCTGTATAGACTACATACCCTTTGTCCGCACGGGGACTAGCTAGAACTGGTGCACTTGTCAATCTTTCCTTGAGTATTTGGAAACTTCGTCTCGCATTCATCGGTCCAATTGAACTTGATTCCCTTCAAGTAGGCGGGTTATTGGCCTTGCAATTTTGGAGAATCCTTGATGAATCTCCTATAGTAACTAGCTAATCTAGAAACTTCTAATCTCGTCTTTGAGTCGTTGGTGATTTCCATTCTGCGCACGGCCTCTGCTTTGTGGATCTACTTTTATACCTTGACGAGACATGATGTGTCGAGGAACATAACTTCCTTCACCAAAACTCACATTTGCTAAACTTAGCAAAGAGTCTTTCATCTCTTAAGGTTTGCAAAACCATTCGTAGATGTTCCTATGATCCTCTTCATTCTTTGAATAAATAAGGATATCATCTATGAAGACCAAAACAAATTTATCTAAAAATGGATGAAATACTACATTCATGAGGTCCATGAATCGGTGGTGCATTGGTTAATCCGAATGGCATAACTATGAACTCATAGTGGCCATATCTGGTTCGGAATGCAGTCTTAGGTACATTCGTATCTCCATCCTCAGTCCCGACCTAAACTTCTCCGATATTTTCAAGTCGGTGTCCACCTGTTCTGGTGCATATCTCGACATCTCGCAGAAGGCGCGATCATAGTCGGTCACAGACATCCTTTCTTGCTTTAGTAGGAAAAATTCACTGCCCTTTTCCTCTTATAGCTTTTGGGGATGTATTTCTCATCTGATTCCTCTTGAAGTCCTCCATGAGAACTCCTCCGGTTGCTCGTGATAAGGTCTTCTTTATGGCCTCCCACAGTAAGTCGGTGGTCGATCGGTGGAAAGTAACACCTAGCGACCTTTCACGTATCGTGCATCTTAAAAGTAAAAATCCGTTCAATGGCTCTAACCCGTTGCTCGAACTATACAGGATTCCACTTCCGTTAAAAGCAGGAGGGTTACGCCTTAAAGCAGTTCTTGATCCTGCGATCGGGTTGAGGTGGAGGTTGTGGTTGGGGAATATCCTCTTCCTCTTGCTCGGGATTCTACCCTCCCTCAGGTCTTCCTCGACCTCGGGTTCGTTTGATTTCTTCTCGGGCGTTACATTATATAAAACATATCATCGTCAACGACTTAACGCTTTCATAGCTTAACATACATAAGGTTTTCATAGCCTCCTCATAAAACGATATCAAAATAAAACAACTCATCCTTAACATAGACAATTTGTGCATAAAAGCCCCATTTGGGTCGAACAAGGTGCATCAAAAGCAAGATGTTCAACATCAAGAATCACAAGAAAAACAAAACGACAAGGTTTGGACTGAACGGCCTCCCAAAAAAAAATTTGAGTTCTAGAACCATCGATGCAAATATAAAAAGGAAAAGCTAGCACATACTAGTCATAACAAAAAAATTTTTCAATTAAGCGTCGCTTAACGTCTTCACGGACTCCTTCCTACTCAGCGTCTTCCTCGGGGTCTTCCTCCTCTTGGTCGTCTTCTCCATCCGAATCGTCCTCGCGCAGTCGTACCACAGACAGTCTGCACGCACTGGCTTCCATCATTGGTATGTCGCGCGAGGGTCGAAGTTATCCGTCTTGTACAAGTCGTAGTTGTGGCGGATCGGACCGTAACATACTCGGGTCGGTCATAACCATTGAAGGCATCGATCGCTCATCCGCTGTCCGGCGGAAGGGCTCTTCCTCTTCCGGTGGTGGCGGATCGGACGCAGTGGTAGGGGCGGTGGCGGCGACGTCTTGGGTGTCCAAAAGCTGCTGGTGGCAAGCGGGCTCTCCCGGGGCTCTAGGGCGTCTTGCCTATCTACCTCGTACATCCTGCCTTATCTATCCGATGCAGGGGTATCGTTTGGATCGACTGTCTCGGAACCTCAGGTATAGCCACTCTGGCGACTCGTCACGCCAGTGTACTCCCGTGGAGGAGATAGGGTCCCATAGGTGCGGCTCAGTAATCTTGTACCGTAAGTCGGTGACTCACGAACACAGGCGGATCCCAATCAAATCATAGCCTCGGGGCATCGATAAATGTAATCTCCGATACCTCTCGGGCATAACCATCCCATGTAGGGTCGCTTAATGCCATCATAGTCGGTTGCGCCATAGGCTCAGGCGTTCCTCCACGGCCAAGGTGTCGCGAAACTTCGCCTAGGTCTTGTGGCGCATCCAACATTCGATAGGTGCGCATCAGCTCCTCGGGTGTGGCATGAGTCCTACCCTCCTCCTAGCGATATAGCGCATCTCTCCATCTGCCACGATCAAAACTAACGTAAGTCGACTATCGTCATCTCAAAGCAGAAAGATAGCATAACGAGAAGCATCTAGGTTGGAACTAAACAATCCATAAGGTAGGCAACATCATAAGGTACAACACATATTACAACATACCTTCTTAGTCTTACCCAAACGTATACATATAGACTAATGACATCTTAATATATATATGCTACGAGATCCTTGTATTATACCAAACACTTAAACTAGAGTTCAACAGACACTATCGTATTTTGGAGACATAATTAGGGATTCTTTTCTTCATAACAAATGAAGATCAGTGCGTTAGGAGTACGCAGGTGAAAACCCTGCGTAAATCGGATCTAACGAAGAGATCTAGCTAAAACAAATTTACTGCGAGTGCGGGAAATTTGCGCGATCGTAAAAAATGTAATCGAGGCGTATGTCGACGTGTCGTCTACCATATTCATGTCTTTAGGTTGAGGCTGAACATTCTGAAGCCGTAAGTGGCGTCCATGTCAAGATTAGTGTCGATGCTCACTCATGTCGAAGTGTGAGGAAATGTTGGCGTCGTTCGTCTTCGAGGTTGAGGTGGTCCTCGTTCATCCTTCTCACTCGTCTTTCGTCGTTCGAGCTCGAGGCTATCATCACTTTCATTCTTCCTATCGTTCTTTTGTTCTTGTAAGGAAAAAGAAGTTCGTACTTCTATGTTCTTTCACGATACGTGAGCATGCTCCTTAGAGTCTAGGTTCGTCTCATGATAACATATCGTTCATCATAAACAAAATTTTGAAAGATTGGAAAATAAAGTCTTATTTGAGAATTTTGAAATACGATTTCAAAATGACAATCATGATCAACTCATATACATATCAAAAATGAATTCATTCATTCCATGTTGATCATTCAACTCAATACCACCATATACTTCCATCTCAAAAATTGAGTATTCGCATCAATACTTATTGGTTTCAAACCAAAGTTTTTGGAAAAACTTTCTTGCTCAAACTTCCATTTCCATCATCAAAATTTTTATAATAACATAATCTTTCAAAAGTTCTTCCAACTTGCTCACTATGTAATTTTTTTTTTTCCATTCCATGAGTTTGAGGAAGAAATGCAGTTACCTTTTTCCCGTTGAGCTCGATGTGATGGAGTGTTGAGAGGAGTCAGTAGATTTCTAGAAGTACAGTGACTCGATCTAGACTTAGAATAAAAGAATTTGGGGTTTACAAAGAGCAAAAGTGCTCGATACCATACATCACGAACCCACTCCGGACTACCCGTACTGGAGGGTGACTAATACTAGGAGTAGTATTTTAGGAGTAACACGGCTAAAATAAAGATGCATAACAACAATAAACTAGCATGCTCGAACATAATATAAGATAATGTCATAACGATTCAAAGGGTTAGGCCATTGGACCCCAAAAATCTTAACCATGGTCCGGTGGACCTCAATAGTTCATAACAATAAAGCATAAATAAATGAGTTCGAGTGTAGCGGCGGAAAGTGTGTGAATACATATATGACGATATGCATTCAATGAAAACCACAAATTCTAGATAAATTGGTCGAGGACACGGACTCCTCAACACATTCCCATCACCATCATCGACTCAACACTGCACATTTATAAACAAACATGCAGGGCTAAGTACAGAAATTGCACTCGGTGGACTTATGCAAAAACATTTGATATAAGATTATCTTGCCAATATCGGAGTAAGTCACGAGGGTTTTAGTTGAAATGCCTTGTGCTTACTAAAACATTCGATTCATAAACATAGCTCGGCCGAGCATTTTCTTGGTGTGTATGGTCCGTATCTCATAGTAACAATTCACAACAAGTATTAAAATTTTAAGCGTCGAGAGGAGGCCTCCCGTCTGACGCCGTGACCGGCCGTAATCCGTCGACTGCGGTCGCTCTCACAAGCATATGTTAACATAGCAATAGTTCCAACCTTCACGCCAATCTAGTCGGGCATTTATCATCGACACGGGACGGACATTTAAAGGTTGGGTGCGACCCAAATGACATAACTTTGTCACAATATAGTTCAACCATCGCCACGGCCCTACCCGGGCATAGCGAGATAGGATCCATACACAAAGCAGAATATTTTGGCGGTAATGCGGTAAATATTTGTCAGCAGTTGTAGGATAAGAATTGTAAGAAACTCATTTTTTGAATAACGGTGAAAGTCACATCATGTTTGAAAAGTAAGCCCGCTAGACTATGGTTCGTTGTAATTTGAGTCTAGAGTTCGTTAAATACGTCGATATCCGATCGTCGCGTTTGCGTCCGCGCTTTCTGGCGAGGCTTTGATGCGTCGCTCAGTCTCGAGACTTTCAAAGCGAATAAACTTGATATCTTATTTCGATTTAAGCGAATTCCTCAATGAATTGATCGTTTCAATCGTATATAATTGAATTGTTCTAGATTCGCCGAGATCGTTCAACGATATAAATGCGTTTTTCGATATCTGGTTCATTTGTGAAACCTTTTCTCACTAATGAGGTTGTCGTACTCAATTAGTATATCTTACAGCGTACTAACGTATTTATAAATCGTAAAATCGTATGTTTGACATAAAAGTCAGCGAAGTTAAGGCTGGTCGACAAAGTCGACAATTTTACTTTCGAATAGTAACTTCACTATTTAGTTTTATAAATCGAATTTGATCGATTTGAAATCGTAAAGTCCTATTTCTCGATTTATCACGTAAATCGAGGACTTATAAATAATTTCGCATTTAATAAACCCTTTTATAAATTAAAGCGTATATTTTTGATTTAAAGCGTTATAAAATAAGCGTTTGTCTCAAACATAACAATCTATGTTTATAAAATTTTATAAAATTCAAATATGTCGAATATTAATTAAACATATATTTTATTAATAAACTGAATTAAAAGGATTTAAAATCCTTATTAATTATCGAAAATCTCGATAATTAATTTAAAAATACTAAATGACTTTTGAAAAATTTTCTAAATTAATATAGTGTATTATTATACACTGGTCCGAATATATAATTTATAAAATCCATATGATATCGTTTGTGTCACGCCCCCTCCCGGACGACCGGACTGAGGGTGACTAATACTAGGAATAGTATTATGAGACAACATAATAAGATAGAGTGCATATCAACTATAATTAGCATGCTCGATGGGTTCGATAATCTGATATCGATGATTAAAAGGTTTAGGCCATTAGACCCGAAGAATTACCATGGTGCGATGGACCTCGATAGTTCGTGACATAAAATAAAAGAGTTCGGAGTTTAGCGGTGGAAAATGTGAATACATATATGATGATATGTATTCAAAGCGAAAACAAATTTTAAATAAGCGATCGAGGACCTTTGGACTCCTCAACACATCCTCCATCATCGCCATCGAGCTCGACTGCACATTTAAAACAAGCGTGCGGGCTAAGTCTGAAATTGCACTCGGTGGGTTCATGCGAAAACATTTGATAATATTTGAATTACTTGCCAATATCGAGGTAAGTCGCGGGGTTTTAGTTAAAATGCCTTGTCTTACTAAATCATTCGGTTCGTAAACATAGCTCGGCCGAGCATTTTCTTGTGTGTATGGTCCGTATCTCTTAATAACGATTCATAGCAGTATTAAAAGTTAAGCGTCGAGAGGAGGCCTCCGTCTCGGACGCCGTGACCGCCGTAATCCGTCTGACAGCTGCGATCACTCTCACTGACATATGCTAACATAGCAATAGTTCGAACCTTCACGCCAATCCTAGCCGGGCATTTATCATCCGACACGGATGTCGCGACCCGCTCGGGTTGACCCGGTGGCGGACTAATATTAGGAATATAGAACTTAAGATTAAGCGTACACTTATACAATTTAGTTCAAAGGGCTTGCCACGGATCCAAAGGATATAACGATCGAAAGACTTCATAGTTCACTTTGTTATAATATCCAACATGAAAATAAAACCGTTCGAGTTTGCGGTGGAAGGTGTGTGAATACGTATATGACGATATGTATTGAGGTTATCCATTCTATTGAACATCAAAGACATATGGCTTTCTCACTCTCCTCCATCACGACAGCGAGCTCAACTGCGCACGTTTAAAACAAACATGCGGTAAGTACAAAATTGTACCCAGTGGACTTATCACGAAAACATTTTATTTTCATTGAGTTACTACGCGATATAGTGGTAAGACCTGAGGTTTTATTTGAAAATGCCTTGTGCTTACTAAAATATTTTCACGAGTTTATAAAAGTTGCTTGGCGAAGCATTTTCTTGGTGTCGTGATCCATATCCCTTATTATCATTCCATCATGTTATCATAGTCGAAAGTCGTGAAGGAGGCCTCGCTTCTACGATCCGTGACCGGTAGTGAATTGTCCTTACACAGACACGGTCACCATCGGTGTACACGTTAATCTGGCGGTTATAAGCCTTGGCATAGGATCCGATGTCGATTTTCATTCATAAGTTGGGAATAACCCATTAACATCACATCGTACATGGATAGGATCGACACACAAGCGTGAACATTTGGCGGTAATCATTTAAAGAATTTTAGCATTTGTTGAAAATGCGTAAGCAAGGCGGTTGAAAAGAACGACAAAGTTGATCTATTTTGGTAATAAAGCCATCTTAACATACACCACGAGACCCTGTCTATATCACACACTTAAGCTAGAGTTTAACAGACTTATCGTATTCGAGACAGAATTAGGGATTCTGTCTTCATAACAAATGAAGATCAAGTTAGGAGACTAGTGAGCAAAACCATGCGAACCTCGAGTCCTAACGAGGAGATCTAGCTAAAACAAACTATCAAGGCATTCCAGTGAAATTTGCGCATTGTGCAAAAATATCAATCAAGTGTATGCGACGTAACACGCCTATCATCTTCGGGTTCTTAAGTCGAGGCTGCACATCCGCGCCGTAAGTGACGTCCATGTCGTCGGATTTGTGTTGCTGGTCACTCGTCGGTCAGATGATGATGGAGTCGCGCTATCACATTTTAAAGGTTGGGGTCGTCGTTTCGTCCTTCTTCCGCTCGCCTTCCATCGTCCGTGCTCAGGTCATTACTTTATTCTTCCATCGCTCTTTTCGTTCGATAAGAAAAGAAGTTCGACTTCACGCTCTTTCACTTATATGCGGGTGCTCCTTGAGTCGTTTGTCTCATGATAACATATCATTCATCATAAATAAGATTTTAGTTTGAAAGTAAAGTTTTATTTGCAAATTTGGAAGCAGATTTCAAAAGACAAATCATGACTAACCCATATACATATTAGAATGAATTGTCGTTTCATGTTGATCATTCCGACTGACACTACCATACACTTCCATCTCAATACTTGAGCAATTGCATGGCTAAAAAAGTTTTGAAGAGTTTTCTTCTCAACTCAAAAATTTTCATAATAATAATATTTCAAAGTTCCTCTAACTTGCTCATCATGCAGTTTTCCATTTCATTGTTTCGAGAAAGAAACTGCAGCTACCTTTTTCCCGTGAGCTGGAGTGATGGAGTGTCAAGAGAGTCAGAGGTTTCAGAAGTCCAAAGGACTCGACTCTGACTTAGAATAAAAGGTCTGGTTTTCAAAAGAGCAAAAGCTCGATACCACTCGTTCACGACCCCATTCCCACCAACCCTGACCTGAGGCTTACTAATACTAGAGTAGTATTTTAGGATTAACCAAAATAAAATGCATAAGAATAAACTAACATGCTTGAGAAGTATATGGATGTTATAATGTTTTTGAAAGGTTTAGCCATCTGACCCCAAAACCGGCCTCGATCCGATGGACCTCGATAGTTTGTAACATAAAGATAAATAAAGGAGTTCGTAGATAGATAAAGATGTGAATACATATATGACGATATGATTCAAGGTATAACCCAAAAGTTTAAGTAAATCGTCGGACACTAGACTTCAACACATCCCCCATCATCACTATCAGAGCTCAACCCGCACATTTAAAACAACATACGCGTGGCTAAGCAAGAAATTGTACTAAGGGACTTATGCCGAAAACATTTGATAATATTCGATTAATCGCCAATATCGAGTAAGTCATATGGTTTTAGTTAAAATGCCGTGCTACCAAATCATTTTCGCTTCAGAAACATAAAGCTCAGCGCATTTTCGCGAGTATGGTCCGTATCTCATAATACACACATAATAATAATATAATAAACGCTTCGAGAGGAGGCCCCATCTACGACGCCGCGACCTACAGAATCCCGCATAAAGACACAAATACTCAGAAGATATGTTAACACAACAGATAGTTCCAACCTTCACGCCTAATCCTAGGTGCATTTATCATCCCAAGACAGACCCGACATTAAAAAGGCATAAACCACCACAATTGTATATAATAGTTCCAACTATTCCACAAATTTCTACCCGGCATAACAGAAGATCCATACACAAACGAAATATTTTGGGTAATGCAAGAAACATTTGTTAAACAACAAGATAAGGTACGAATAAACTTATTTGAAATTAACAAGAAAGTCAAGCTTAGTAGAAGAAAAGGCCCATTTTAAAGGTAAGAAGCCCACCGACTACTTCGCTCTAGGGTACCGTGCTCGATCGTCATTCAAAATCCCGCTTGTCAAGGCTTCAAGGCTCACACTTACGATAAAATGAGGCTTTAGTATCCGTCAAGTCTATCGAGACTCGAAACTTAAGATAACTTTGATATTTATCACGTGAGACCTGAATTCTGTGAATTCAACACGCCCCCAACACGTATAAGATCGACTTTTCTCGCCTCGGCGACGCTCAACGATAAGTATTTTTTTTTCGATATATGGATTTCATTTATGAAATCCTTTCACTAATGAGGTATCATACCAATTAGTATTTACCACGCATCGACGATTGATCACAACGATAATCCACGCTTGACTGAAAAGCTCAACTAGTCAACATCGGTCAACATAATAAGATTTTCACTTTAAATAGAATTTCTTACTATTTTGCTTTTATAAATCGAATTTAATCGATCCGAAAACGAAGTCCTATTCCTCATTTATCTTGTAAATCAAGGACTTATAATTATTTTCGTGATTTTAATAATTCTTTATAATTAAAAAGCGATTGCTTTTAAAACGCTACAAATGAACGTCGCCTTCAAACATAGCAATCTATGTTTATAAAATTTTGTAATATTTGAAAACCGTCCAGAATATTAATTTACCAAAATTTATAATTAAAAGCTTAAAAGGATTTAATATCCTATTAATTATCGAAATTTTCGATAATTGTCCTAAAATAGCAAACACTCTTGAAAAATTTTCTAAACTAATATAGTGTATTATTATACACTATGTCCAGAATATGAATTTATCAAATTCATATAGTACTGTTTGTTATTTATTTATATATAATATATAAATATTCACTGCATTCCAATAAATAGGAATAATCATCCAAAAATTCCTAAAATTGGTATATACCTATTATAATATCTCAACATCAGATATATATTTTCATAACCCATAGTTCATCATAACTATTTATTTCAATATATAATATTTCACTTCAGAATATGAGATAATTACCAAATAAATAGCAAACAATTTCTAAAAATTCTAAATAAATTCCAACATCATTAAACATTATATTATAACATTGTAAATCATAACATCAACCAAACTAATTTAAATCGTCACCATATGAGCTTATGTTGTCCCTGCTTTTTCTTCGATTTATTTAGCATTTGGTTTTCAAAATTCCAACAATTATATACTATGTTTATACACTATAGTATAGTAATATAACATCATAATATTTATCAAAACTAATTAAATCATCACCTTCAAGAGCATATCACTACGCTTATTTGATTTAATTTAGTATTTGATTTCCAAAATTCTAATAATTTCACACAATGTATAAACAATATACTAAAGCATTAATACACCATTGCATGTTCAAAATAAAATCATACACCAACCTATGAAATTTAAATGCTCACGGTAATTTTATAAAATAAAGTATATGATTTTCAAAATTCTAATTAAATCATAGAACATATAATCAAGGTTCTAAAGCACTAATATGTCATCGATGCTTGAAATAAAAATTATACACTAAGATATATCATACATAGGCTCACTATTTTTAAAATTTAAGCTATGGTTTTTCAAAATTTCTAAATCAATACTATAGTCTTAAATCATAACATAGATCAATAATAATGCTTAGAATATATCAAGAAGTATTGTCATCATCCAACATTTTATAGCATTTTGAAAATTATTTCTAATGCACACTATGGTTCAAAATCATGAATATATAGGTTACATCCTTACAACATTTCATATAACATCTCATGTTCATGCTTATATTTTTCAAAATAAAATCAACAAGGACATAGACATAACCATAGCTCATGCTCAAGAACAATTAAAACATATATAACTATATAAACTTTCAGAACCTCACACATATCTAAAATGGCTTCAAATTTTCAGTTTAGAAGAGTGAATAATCAAGCTATTGGTCCCTGGTTTACCTTTGAAATGGAATAGAATGACAAGTACAATGGATGTCCAAACTTGGTGGAGAAATGAAGAAGAAGAAGAAAGAACTGAAAATGGAGGATGGCTCTCGATTTTGTCAAGAAGATGGAGAGTAGAGAGGTTTTCGGAGAGTGTTTAGTTGAAAAGTTAACGAGGCTAGTACGAGAGAAGTGGAAGAGTCTCCCATTATCTCTCCTCACTCGATTTGGCAAGGAAGAGGGGCAAAATCTGCAGCCCTTGCGAGTAGATAGGTGATGATTCTGTGTTAGAGCTATTCATGTATCGGGCAATTTTAAAAGAGAAATCATTTGCAGACTTAGACTAACATGCATGTGGGTTCAAGGGCTGATTTAATTTCTAATTACACATAATATATGTATTAATCATAGTATAGATCATAGATATATAATAGCACATAAAAATAATTAAATCATCACTTATGCAATTTTCGAATTACCGATAACAATTATCAAAAATAGGATTAAAAATATAAATTACAATCTATTATTGATACTCATGTAATTTTCGTCCCAAATATACATATATATATCATAATACATGCTTTAGATATTAAATAATAGCATAGGATAAATATTACATATTTCATGAATTAAAACCCTAATTTCGAAAGTTTGGTTTCAATTTTATAAAACTGAATCCTTCGATTTTGTGGCTGGAAATCTGATTTAATGCTTAATATTATTATATATCATATTATAAAGTTTAGATACCATAGATAATTTAATGGTATCATTTCATGATAAAACCCTTATTTATAAGATTAGGTTTTCAAATTGTAAATAAGAAATATCGAGTTTTAATACTCAAATATTGGTTTTAAAAAATAATTAATACTGTAATTATACAAAATAATAATAGGAATTAATTATTTTAATTTTCCGAGCATTAAACTCATTTTTCAAAACATCTCTAGACGTTAACGCTCAAAACGCTCAAAACGCTCAAATCGACTCATCTCAAATGGTCGCAGAAGTTCATACTTACTAAGTAAATATATTCCATTTAATAAAGGAATTAAGATGGAAATTAATTCCAAGCTTCACCGCCGTAAATTTTCATGAAAAGTCGATCGACAACGGTTGACGCTTAAAATATCGATTTAATCATTTCGAATATTTCAACTTTAATTACAACCTTATCGAATTCAAAAGGAATTATAATCATATCGCATCGAAGTCACAAGATTCGGCGTCGTAAAAGTTAATACACAAAGAAACCCTAATTACGCTCTAATACCGTAATCGATATTCGCTTCTTCGAATATTACAAGATGTATATGTGAAATATATAATATGTATGTGTAATAACGGTGTGTCGATATATATATATATAGTATGTGTGAAAGTGTGTAAGAGGTGTGTATACGTAAGATGTGGGTATAGCTAAGTGTGTCATTTTTGAAAGAAACAAAGTAAAACAATTGCAAAGAGTAACAAGATCAAGCTAACCCATTTCATAAGTTACTGAGGCAAGACAGAAAAAAAAGAATTAGAAAGTTTCATTCAATCCTTCTTCAATTTCTCACTCATTTTCGATCTTCCTATAACCGAACCGATACTAAGGTTAGTTTCGCCATTACCTACATTCCTATGGTTTAAAATTTAAGTTTGGTGCATGTTTGTTTTGTGTATTTATTTTTAAATGTATTAAAATAGTGAGATGATGCCAAATGCTAAGTCGAGAACTAATGTTGTTCAGATACCTATATATGCTAGGATTATGAATATGGTTAAAGTTATTAAGGTTAGGTTTTGCTCATTTTTAAAGCCGAGCTATAGTCGAATTTTCGATTTTATCAATAAAGACTTCAGATATACGCCTATACTAGCCTACTAGCATATAGAATTAAACAGGAATTTTTCAGACGCATTATGACGAAAACCTATTCATGAAAATCTAAAGTTCCACGGATTATCCGATCTTTGTTTGTCAAATGTTATCACATATCTTTATCTAGGATATATCTAGTATGACATATAAATTTATCATAATTTTATGGGTATGTTATGTATTTTCCTAAAATGTCATGTATCTAAGTTCGGACTGCTCGAGGATACCGTAAATGTTATACTGAAATGTAGTATATACGTAGTTAGAATATAATGAGTAAACGATTAAAGTTCGAAGAAATTGATCGACGTTGCTTAGTTAAGTGTGAAATCAAGAATAGTTTGTTATTAATATTCTAGCATGTAGTGAGTTATGATTATCGCACGTAGTTAAGATTTATGCATTAAATATGGTTTCATCTCGAATAGTTGAAATAGATATGAGATCCAAGAAATGAAACAAGGACTTGTAGTTTTAATGTAGTTCTATTAATGAATAAGTTTGTCCCCAAGCTTAAGAATAAATAAGAAGTATATAATGGATGAGACTAGATCTCACTAGACTATGGAACCAAATTGAGATATTTTATATCTCTTATTCACTAATGATTATGCAAAATCCTAAGATATTAAAAGTTATCTAGTTCGTGATGATAATCGACGTTATCCAAGAACCAAAGAAGTACTAAACCTTTTACGTAGCAAAGTAACGAAGGAATGTAAAGAGAAAGGAAAAGCACGCCATTGCTAAAAGTATATATCGTGGGCTTTTTCTCAAATGACAAATGCTTTATTTATAACGCTCAATGAAAAGTTTTTATTACGATGATTTTCGAGAAATGATGATGAAATGTTATTTAATTACATGCCCAAAATGTTTATGTTTTATGTATGGATCCTATCTGTTGGTTGCCAACTATGAATGATAATGAAGTTTGTGGTTCGCTACCAACATGAATGAAATCAATTCGGATCTAGTCGAAGGACGATTTCGGCTAGGATTAACGTGTACACTAATGTAACACTTTGCAGAAGGTTTGCTCCCGCACGCGGACTGTGTCTAAAGGTTTGCTCACGGTCATTCTGGAGGAGGCCTCCTTCACGGGCAAGATGATGTTATATGAGATGTGATATGGATCATACAGACAGAAAATATGCGCGCATGTTTATGAAATGAAAGAAATGTTTAGTAAGCACGATCATTTCAAATAAAACCTCGTGTTACATGGGGCAATGTAATTCAAGGTTATGATAAATGTTTTGCATAAGTCCACCGAGTGCACTCTTGTACTCACCGCATGTTTGTTTTAAACTGTGCATTGAGTATGATATGAGGCGTGTTAACGTATGAATCTTTATTACTGAAAGTTAGTATTTGAGTAGCATCGTCATATGTGTAATTCACATAGCTCACCGCAAGAACAATAAGTTATGTTTTGAGTAAAGAAATAATTTCCTTCGATCACTGAACCCATTGTTAAATACATAATGGTCTAGCTCTCATATGTATGTTATGGCTAAATCTCAAATCGAATAGAAGTCTAGAAGTTTCCTTGATATACTAGCACAATATCCATTTTCTTGTTACGTTCTTAATTCGCCCAAGTAATAGTCCTGCATAATCCGTCCTTAGAATAGTGGTACAATAACTATAATCCTATCATTTGTCAGAGATTTTCTCCCATTTGTTGGGCAATAAATCGAGATGAGAGAGAGACATTAGATACTTACTACACTATTACACTCTACTACACTCAATAACCATTTCAAACACTCTACACCTCTCATTATCTCTCCATTCTCCTCACGAGAGCCAATGTAATACCGATTAGAGCTAATTACGGTATTTAAACCGAATTGAAATTCCAGATTATTCAATCCATAAGATATCGAATAATGATTTCGATTATTTACTAAGGAATGAATTCCTATTTTATATTCACGAGAATTGTGAATTAAGGACAAGAGTATACGAGTATAGCGTATTTTTTTTAACGTGATTTCAGACGATAGTTAAAATTCATGATATTTTCTAAGAAATTAAGCTTAGAATTAAATTCCATTATTAATGGAATAATTTAATAAAGTGATGGACCATTTGAGATGAGTCGATAATGAAGCTTGACGCTTTTCAAACGTTAACGCTTTGAGATGACGAAAAGCATTTTAATCGATCAAGAAATTATAGGAATTAATTTCCTATGATTAGTATATGTAATTACAGTATTATTTAGCATTAAATCAATGCTAGATCATCAAGATTTGGTAGTGACCAATTTTTCAAACATTTGAAAACCCTAATTTTATGATTTTTATCGCTAAAATGATGCCATTAATTTTTCCTATGATATTATTTATCATCTAAACATATACTATGATGCATATATCTATGTTTAACATGAAATAAAATTTAGTCTATGTTTGGGCATAAGGGCCCAAAATTATATGTGTAACAAATGTGTTAATCTTCCCACTTTCATATATACTACTATATGACAATGTGATTAATTATAACCCAATAAGCAATTAAAATCAGAATATATGTGTGTGCATCGTGTATGTGGGTGTGTGTGAAGAGGTGCTATGTGTGTTGTTCTAGATGTACTCAGGGGTGACAAATGTCACCCACAAGCACCACTACCACCATACCTTCACCACCTCCTCTCCACAACACCGTAACTCAACCCTTCATTTTCGCACCTCCTCTCACATATCACCTGGAAATTCAGCCCATACCTCCCCACAACTCTTCCTCGTCTCTCTCATCTCACTATCACTCGAATGCGAAGACATGGCCAAGGACCGGCTCAACCCAAGCCACAAGCTTGCATCTCCCCTCACCTCAGCTAAAGTCATTCCTAAGGTAGGTATCCATACATCTCAACTCATGTACCATGGCCAAATCATACATGCATGAGTAGCAAAACACTTATATTGTGTGTTTATATGATAGCATGTTGTTGATCTGGACGAACAGTGACTTTATAAAATTTATAGACAAGTTACAGTGGTCAGATGATTTTGAATTTTTAATATGTTGAACTTATATGTGTCTAATATGCCTCTGTAAAATGTCAAGGCCATCCAACTTGATTTGCTATTTTAATCGTATTTTTCAAAAGCATCGCAGAAAACTGTTAAATTTCGTGTTCATCACCCATAGTCCGTGGCTTTCGTTTTAAGTTTGGCTAATGATAAAACTCTGAAATTTGGCAGAAACATATTAAGCATGTATAGAAGATTCCTGTAAATTTTCAGAATTTTCTAAAAATGTTTACTATTTATCACAGATTTTACAATCTAACTGCACAAAACTGTCACGGAAGTGATAGCTTGTAGTAAAATATTTTTATCTCCCAATCTATTGTGAATCATTGAGTGAGGCTTTTCTGGATTAAACTAGACTTAATGGCTTTTCAATATTATTGGTCGCATTCCCAGATTCCTTATAATAAACTCACGGTGAATTTTTAAAGTTGACGCATTACAGAAAGCTTTTTGGACAAACTGCCTTAGTGAATTTTTCCATGTAATAGGCTGTTCGAGTATGACTTTACGTGAGATGTTCAAGCCATTTGTAGTCCGATTTGGACTTGGGTTTCTGCATAAGAAATGTTCCTCACCATGTCTAGTTATGATCTGGAAAGTTTGATCCCAAAACAAGTTTTATAGGTATACCTTTCATCGAAAAAGTCACCCACTGAAACTATCCATTTCCATCTAGTCAACTTGAGCTTATGTATTTCTCGTGTCAGATATTTTCTAGTATGGTCTTCATGACATATGTAGTACTTGTTACAAGGTTTCTAAATTGGTAGCCTGCAGCCATTTTGGTATTGTGAGTCAAAAGTTACGAGCCTCGAAACCCCTCGTCAGCTAGCTAAAACTGAAAATTTTGAAAAATTTTCTAAGTATAGAAGTCAGTTTGAGTTGCCCACTTTGAGACCCTATATCTCCCGAACCACGACTTTTGGATTTAATTCCTTCTTAGAACTTGTAGTACATGTTTAGAGGTTTCCATAATGTATCTTTGTGACCATACGTTACTCAATCGAGAGTTATGGATCGTCAAAGCACTGCGTCGGGTTGTTTCAAGCTGTTTTACGAAATTAAACACTGAAATTACAAGTGTTGGAAACCCCTATGAAGTACGCCTTATGTGACTAACATGCTATTAATCGATGCATTCATTATGTTATGTCGCAAGGTAGCGATAGAGCATTATAAGATGTCGAATTATGTATAAACATCATGATACGATATTTTCACGAGCATACCAGCGTGAAATATTTGACTAGTGCTACCACATGGTCAATCGAGTGTATATCATACCATGATCCTTCGTCTCGACAATTTTCTTAGATCGGAGGTGGCGAGTGCAGATACGACTCCGATTGTTCGGTGGTTCAACTAGTTCGATCTTACGTCTCAAACTCTTCATGAGTTTTTCTCTTGTCAATGAGAGCGTCCTAACGGTATGACTCACGACTCGGCGCTCGCCTACTACATTCGCCTTGCCCGGGTGATAGTTAATACCACCGTAATCCTTTACTAATTCTAGCCAGTCTTCTCTCATTTCGGATCTCTTTGTTCAAGAAATACTTCAAACTTTTATGATCCGTGAAGATCTCACGTCTGCACACCATAGAGATGGTGTCTCAAATTTTAGGCATGAACTACATGCTAATTCCAAATCGTGGGTGGGTAGTTCACTGGGTCCGAGTTGTCGAGATGCGAGCTATCACTTTCCTTCTTGCATCAAAACAACCCGTCCGCCTTAGATGCGTCGGTATAGACCATACCCCTTGTTGCACCTGACCGGACGCGGCACGGTCAATTTCTTCAGATTGGAAACTCATCTCGCACTCGCCGTCAGATAACTTGATTCTTCCGAGTAGCCGGGTTATCGGCCTGCATCTTGGAGAATCCTTCATGAATCTCCATAGTAGCGCCTAATCCTAGGAAGCTTCTAATTTCTGTCGGTTTAGGTGATTTCATTCTCGCACGGCCTCTACGGGCGGATCTACTTTTATACCTTGCAGACACAATGTGTCAGGAACATAACTTCTCACCAAACTTCGTTTGCAAACTTAGCAAAGAGTGCTTTCATTTCAGGTTTGCAAAACCGTCGTAGATGTTCCTTATGATCCTCTTCATTCTTTGAATAAATAAGGATGTCATCTATGAAGACCAAAACAAACTTATCAAACATGGATGAAATACTCTCATGAGGTCCATGAACACGGTAGGTGCATTGGTTAATCCGAATGGCATAACTATGAATTCATAGGGCTATATCTCAGTTCTGAATGCGATCGACATCTTCAGCAGTATTTTGGTGGTATCCGACTTAAGATCAATCTTCGAGAATACACGCCTCGCAATTGGTCAAACGTCATCAATTCGGCGAAGGGTATTTGTTCTTAGTGTCTCTTATTTAGTTCTCTATAATCGATGCCATCCTCAAAGAACCATCTTTCTTCTTAACAAACAAAGCAGGTGCCCTCAGTAAACACTCGCTAATGAATCCCGATCGAGCTCGAGTTGATTTTCACTCTTCAGCTCCTTTGGAGCCATCCCATAGAGCGCTTCGACAGGGCTGATCCGGCCCAAGTCGATGGTAAACCTCAGCTTGTCTATTGAGGATAGTCCGCAGATTTCGGAAATCGTCGGAAATTTCTGGACAACTTCAATGTCTCCACCCGCTCTGGGTTTATCTTCATCGTTTAAATACGAAGGATCTGGCATCCCTTCTCGGTTCATCATCCTCCTAGTTGTAGTGCGGATACTATCGGATTCTCCTTCCATGCCTGATCCCGTGAAATGCGTAGTCTTGTCCGTGGAAAGTGAACGAAATTTTCCTTTCCTTACAGAGAATCGTGGAATGATTCCTAGCTAACCACCCATTCCTAGGATTATGTCTACATCGTCCATGGGTATTATGTTTAGATCTAGCGTAACCTTAAGTGATCCTAGTGTCAGATTTGGTTCGAGCAAAAGTGGGTAACGGCTCATAATCCCTCCCATAGCGCGAGATTCTCATATCCGGCTGATTTTCGACCAAGGCTCCGATTTCTCGCATGATTTTGCAATGAAGGAATGCTGAAGCACCCGATCGTAGAGATTACTATAAGGTAGGGTTGAGGAGAACTCCCATACCGCCAGTTTCCGGTTCGCTCGCTCTGCCTGCGGGCGTAGCTCGCCGCTACCGAGGCCGAGCGGGCTGCGTCCCGCGATTTGGCGGTTGTTGCCGGCCGTTCGCCGCCGGCGCTGGCGCGGTGGTTGTCGCCGTGTTGTTGTGGCGGACGCATCGCCCTGCGGGATTTGTTGTCGGCGCCACCGCGCTCGGAGGTTGTTGTTGAGGCGCGGTTTCACCTGAGTTGTTGCTCTGGAATGCGCGGTGGCCGGGCCGTGAAATGTTGTATAGCCCTCAATGGCTGAGCATTGCCCGTTGGTTCGGCCTTCCATCAACGTGACATCGGCAATTGTCTGCGAATGCCGCTCACCGCAGTTTGTGGCACCACCACGTTTGCGCACACACCCCGTGTCTATGGCATCTAGGGCATTGAGGTGCCCTCGAGTCTCGTGGTCCCTTGCCGGTGAGCGAGGCCTCTCTTCCAGACTTTGTCCTCGCAGGCGTGTTTCGCCACGGCGCTTGGACTTCTTCTCCGTAGTTTCCGGGTTGTTATTTCCGCGTTGGGCTCAGCCCTTTTCCTTATCCGATCCGTTGCGCTCAGACGACCTGCTCTTATTCTCGCCAGCGCTTTCAATATCAAGCTCGTTAGAGCTTGGTAAGATAGGTCTCCATGGGGCAAGAGACATCGTATCTCCATTCTTAGCCACTCGAACTTTTCCGACATCTTAAGTCGGTGTCTACTAGATCCAGCATATCTCGGCGTCTCGCAGAAGTGCGATCGTGGCTCGGATAATTTTCTTGTTTTAGCAGGAAAAATTCGCCTCTTTCCCTATAACTTGGGATATACTTTTCAGACATTCTCTTGAAATCCTCCCGAGAACTCTTCTAGTTGTTATGTAAGGTCTTCTTCCGGCCTCCCACCGTAAGTCACGTCAGAGGAAAGTAACACCGAATCCTTTCCCGTGCTGCACCCAGGAAAGTGAAAATCCGTTCAATGGCCCTAACCATTGTTCGGCTTCTTCGGCTCCCTCCGTTAAAAGCAGGAGGGTTTGCCAGAATAGTTCTTCGATCCTGCGATCGGGAGTGAGGCAGTGGTTGGGATTATCTTCGGTTCTTGTTCGGGATTCTACCCTCCTAAGTCTTCCTCACCCGGGTCCTCTTCTCGGGTTTTCCTGGAGGCGTTCTGCTATATAAAACATACCATCGTTAATTATTAAACGCTACAACTTAACAAAATAGGTTTTCATAGCTTCTTCTAAAGCGATATAAAAGTAAAACAATTCATCCATAGCATAGACAACGTCACCAAAAGGCCCCACTTGGGTCAAAATATAGTGGATAGATAACCAGGTTTGTCAAAACAAGGTGTCAATAGAGAATCATAGAAAATTGAAATAACAGGTTTCGGCCATGGCCAAAAGAAGATCCAAGTCTTAGAACCATGGTATTGAAATAAAGGAAAAGCTAGCACATGCTAGTCATAAAAGAGAATTCTAATTAAAACATCGCAAGGTCTCCACGAGTTTCCTTCCTACTCCGCCTTCCTCTGGTCTTCCTCCCTCGAGTCGCTCTTCCTCATCCGATCGTCCTCACGAGGTCGCATCTGGATGGTCCTGCACCGCGTTTCCATCATCGGTATGTCGCGCAGGGTCCAAAGTTATCCGCACCGATAAGTCGAGTTGTGGATCGGACTGTAGCATACTGGTGGGCATATCCGGAAGGTATCATACTCATCCGCTGCCGTCCGGAAGGGCTCTTCGTCGCGGTGGTGGTGGACGCAGTGGTAGGAGTGGCGACGTCTGGGTGTCCAAAAGCGGTGGCAACACGCCTCCCAGGCTCAGGGGCGCCTCTATCCACCGACATCCTACCTCGCTCCACTCGCAGGGGTATCACTGGATCAACTGCTCTTAACCTCAAGTACAGCCACTCGGCGACTCATCACGCCAAGTGTACTCGTGAGAGATAGGGTCCCATCGGCGGCTCCATAGATATCATGACACGTAAGTCGGTGACTCACGAACCTAGGCGATCCCCAATCAAATCATAACCTGGGATGCGATAGATGTAGTCTCCGATACCTCTGGGCATAACCATCCTGTACAAGGAGTATAGCTAAGTCTCTTGATGCCATCGGTGTTGCCATGCCAAGGCTCCTCCACAACCGAAGGTAGTATGCGAAACTCACCCAGGTCTTCCCCGCACATCCAACATTCCTATAGGTGCGCATCAGCTCCTCGGTGGGGCATGAGGTCCTACCTCCTCCAGCAATATAGCGCATCTCCTCCATCTGCCACGGTAAAGAAAAGAAACTAACGAAGCAACATCGCATCTTAAAAGAGGATAGCATAACGAGAAGCAACTAGGCTAGAACTAACAATTCTATAAGGTGGCATCATCATAATGTACAATATATACCACAACTTACTTTCTTAGTCTTATCCAAACATATACATATAGCTAATGATATCTTAACATACACACGAGACCCTTGTCTTATATCACACACTAAGCTAGAGTTTAACAGACTCTATCGTATTCGGAGACAGATTAGGGATTCTGTCTTCATAACAAATGAAGATCAGTGCGTTAGAGTACGAGGTGCAAACCATGTAAATCGAGTCCTAACGAGGAGATTTAGTTAAACAAACTCATCGCAGTCCAGGAAATTTGCGCGACAGTCAAAATATCAATCAAGGTGTATGCACGTACGCCTATCATCTCGGGTTCTTAAGTCGAGGCTGCACATCCTGAAGCCGTAAGTGGCCCATGTCGTGATTTGTGTTGTGGTCACTGTGTCGAGTGATTGAGCCACGTCATTACCTTAAAGGTGGGGGTCGCCGTCAGTCCTTCTCGCCGCTCTTCCATCGTCCGTGCTCAAGGGTATCATTACTTTCATTCTTCCTATCGTTCTTTTGTTCGCATAGAAAAGAAGTTCGCATCTTCTACGTTCTTTCACGATATGTGGCATGCTCCTTAGAGTCTAAGTTTGTCTCTGATAACATATCATTCATCATAAATAAGATTTTGAAAGTCGGAGTAAAGTTTTATTTGCAAATTTGAAGCATGATTTCAAAAGAAACTATGACCAACTCATATACATATTAGAATGAATTCTCGTTTCATGTTGATCATTCGACTCGATACTACCATACATCCATCTCAATACTTGAGCAATTGTCACAAAAAGTTTTGAAAGAGTTTTTCTCAACTTCAAAATTTTCATAATAATAATTTCTCAAAAGTTCCTAACTTGCTCATCATGCGAAGTTTTCCATTTCATGAGTTTGAGAAAGAAAATGCGGTTACCTTTTCCGCGTTGAGCTCGATGTGATGGAGTGTTGAGGAGTCGAGGGTTTCTAGAAGTCCGTGACTCGATCTAGACTTAGAATAAAAGGTCTTGGTTTCAAAGAGCAAAAGCTCGATACCACTTCTACACCCCAATCCGACCAACCCGCCGGGGCACTAATACTAGGAGTAGTATTTTGGGATTACACGGGTAAAATAAAATGCATAAGAATAAACAACATGCTCAGAATATAGGTGATGTTATAATGTTTTGAAAAGGTTTAGCCATCTGGACCCAAAACTTGGCTCGATCCAATGGACCTCGATAGTTTGTAACATAAAGCATAAATAAAGGAGTTTCGAGTATAGCGGAAGTGTGAATACATATGACGATATGTATTCAAGGTATAACCCAAGTTTAAGTAAATCGTTGGAGACCTTGACTCCTCAACACATCCCCATCATCACATCGAGCTCAACTGCACATTTAAAACAAACATGCGGTGGCACAAGAAATTGTACTCGGTGGACTTATGCCGAAAACATTTGATAATATTTGGATTACATCGCCAATATCGAGTAAACAAGGTGTTTAGTTAAAATGCCTCATGCTTACCAAATCATTTTCGTCAGAAACATACCGGCGCATTTTCTTGGTGTGTATGGTCCGTATCTCATAGTCACATACATAATAATAATAAATAAAAAACGCCGAGGAGGCCTCCCATCTACGACGCCGTGACCGGCCGTAATCCGCTGACACATCACTCTCTGCAAGCATATGTTAACAACAGAGGTTCCAACCTTCACGCCAATCCTAGCGGGCATTTATCATCCAGACAGGACGACATTAAAAAGGTGTGCTACCACAACAATTGATATAATAGTTCCAACATCTCCACACCTACCCGGCATAATGGATAGGATCCATACACAACGAAATATTTTGGCGTGTATGCAGAAAACATTGTTTGTAGGATAAGTGTAAATAAACTTATTTGAAATTAACAAGAAAGTCACTTTAGTGGGGTAGAAAAGGCCCCATTTTAAAGGTAAGAAGCCCACCGGACTACGGTCGTTGTAAAAGTACTAGGTTCGATCGTTTCAAAATCCGTCAGTCAGGCGTCACGCTTTACGAGCGGGCTTTAGTACGTCGCTCAAGTCTATCGAGACTTACGAAAACTTAAGATAGCTTTGATAGTTCATATCGATGTAGAGTGAATTCCTTAGTGAATTGATCGTCTATACGATATCGATTGACTTTTCTCGTTCGAGATACGTTCACGTATAAGCACGTTTTCGATATATGGATTTCATTTGTGAAACCTTTCTTACTAATGAGGTATCATACTCAATTAGTATATCTTACAGCGTCTTGGCGATTTATAAACGATAATCGAGCTGGCTCGAAAAGTCAACGAAGTCGACACGGTCAACAAAGTCAGATGATTTTGACTTTTAAATAGTAATTTCTTATTTTGCTTTATAAATCGAATTTGATCGATTTGAAAGCGTGAAGTCCTATTTCTCGATTTATCTTGTAAATCAAGGACTTATAAATATTTTCGCATTTTAATAACTCTTTTATAATTAAAAGCGTATTTTGGTTTTAAACGTTACAAAGTGAACGTTCGTCTCAAACATAGCAATCTATGTTTATAAAATTTTGTAATATTTGAAAACGTCAGAATATCATTTTACCAAAAATTTATAATTAAACAGTTTTAAAAGGATTTAATATCCTTATTAATTATCGAATTTTCGATAATTGTCCTAAAAATACAAACGACCCTTGAAAAATTTTCTAAATTAATATAGTGTATTATTATACACTATGGTCCAGAATATGAATTTATTAAATTATATAGTACTTTTTGCTATTTATTTATATATATACATATATAAATATTCACTAGGTAATTCAAATAAATAGGAATAATCATCCAAAATTTCTAAAATTGATATATACCTATTATAATATCTCAACATCAGTATATAATATTTTCATAACCTATAGTTCATCATAACTATTTATTTCAATATATAACAATATTTCCGTAATTATTAGATAATTACCAAATAAATAACAAACAATTTCTAAAATTCTAAATAATTTCCAACATCATTAAACATTATATTATAACATTGTAACATCATAACATCAACCAAACTAATTTAAATCGTCACCATATGAGCTTATGTTGCTCTCGGCTTTTTCGATTTATTTAGCATTTGGTTTTCAAAATTCAACAATTATATACTATGTTTATACACTATAGTATAGTAATGTAACATCATAATATTTATCAAAACTAATTAAATCATCACCTTCAAGAGCATATCACTCACGGTTTATTTGATTTAATTTAGTATTGATTTCAAAAATTCTAATAATTTCACACAATGTATAAACAATATACTAAAGCATTAATACACCATTGCATGTTCAAAATAAAATCATACACCAACCTATGAAATTTAAATGCTCACGGTAATTTTATAAAATAAAGTATATGATTTTCAAAATTCTAATTAAATCATAGAACATATAATCAAGGTTCTAAAGCACTAATATATCGATGCTTGAAATAAAATTATACACTAAGGTACTTATACATGTAGCTCACTGTAATTTTTAAACTTTAAGCTAGGGTTTTCAAAATTTCTAAATCAATACTATAGTCTTAAATCATAACATAGATCAATAATACATGCTTAATATATCAAGAAGTATTCGGTCATCATTTAACATTTATAGCATTTTCAAAATTTATATCAATATACTCTATGGTTCAAAATGTCATAAACATGCTAGCCATTCAAAATTTCAATATCAACCCTATGCTCATTTAACATATATTCACAAGTATTTTCAAAATAAAATCCTCAAGAACATATAAATAAACAATGGCTCATGCTCAAGAACACTTAAACAAATATGTATACATATATAAAACTTTCGAACCCTATACAAATATATAAAACAATGAAATTTTCAGATATAGTGAGATAAAAATAGCTAAAGGCCATGTATTACCTTGAGAAGGTCTAGATGTCAAGAACACTAAATGGTATCAAGTTTGGGGGAGAAATGAGAGAATAAGAGAAAATTTTCTAAAGAGGGATGGTGCTCGGCTTGGAGCGAAATTGAGAGGATGTGAGTTTTGTGTTGCTACTTGTGAGAGAATAATAATAATGAAGAGTCTCACACTATACCTTCCTCCTCTCGATTTTCAGCATGAAAAGGCAAAAATCTGATGCCAATGATGGAGATTATAGTGATGATTAGGCTAAGTAAAAAGCTAAGTCAGCAGAAAATAGGAGGCATGCTTGTAGAGAGATCGCTTAGGGGTTCAAGGGCTGATTTTAATTTCTAATTACACATAATATATGTATTAATCATAGTATAGTTCATAGATATATAATACATGCCAACAAAATAATTAAAACATCACTTATGTAAAATTTGGAATTCGATCAAAATTAGAAAAATAGGATTAAAATATAAAATACACCTATTATTGATACTCATGTAATTTTCGCCCAAATATACACATATATCATAATATATGATTTAGATATTAAATAATAGCATAGGATATAATTATTACACATTTCATGAATTAAAACCCTAATTTGAAAGTTTGGGTTTAAATTTTATAAAACTGAATCCTTCGATTTTTATGGCTGAAAATCTGATTTAATGCTTAATATTATTCATATATATCATATTATAAAGTTTAGATACCATAGGATAATTTAATGGTATCATTTCATGATAAAACCTTATTTATAAGATTAGGTTTTCAAACTTATAATAAGAAATATCGAGTTTAATAACTCAATTATCGATTTTAATAATCATTAATACAGTAATTAATATAATAATAGGAAATTAATTATTATAATTTCTAGCATTAAACTCATTTTCAAAACATCTCAGAGCGTTAACGTCAAAACGCTCAAACGCTCGAAATCGACTCATCTCAAAATGGTGCAGTAAGTTCATACTTACTAAGTAAATATATTCCATTTAATAAAGGAATTAAGATGAAAATTAATTCCAAGCTTCCGCCGTAAATTTTCATGAAAAGTGACGTTCGACATCGCGTTTGACGCTTAAAAATATGACGAATCATTTCGCAATATTTCAACTTTAATTCACAATCCTTATAATTATGAAAAGGAATTGTTATAACGATATCGATCAAGTCACAAGATTCGTGTCGAAAAGTTAATACACAAGAAACCCACTTACCGGACTCTCGTAATCGATATTCGCTTTTCGGAATATTACATTTCGTTTTATCTCACTCTTCACTCCACACTCAAACATCCCTCTTATCTCTCTCCAAACCTCTCATCTCTCAGAACACCATTCTCCTCTCCATTTTCTCGCGATAGAGCCTCTCTCCTCCAAGCTTCATTTTTTTTCCTTCTTCCATACCACATCTCACTACCTATATATTGCACCATTAATCTATATATCCAAGGTGAGTCGATTCTACCATACTTGTTTTCAAAATGCGCGAAATGTACAAACACATTTCATGTGTTCTCGAGTTCTTAGTGAAAGATTTTGTGTATGCATGTTGTTGGTGGAAGAAAATGTAGATGTTGGTGTTCTTATTTTTCTAAGTCTTGCATGTATGATCTAGAATAAGAATCTTATGAATCATGGTGATGAATGGTTCTAAGAATATGTAGATGATAATCAGTTGAAATTATTTTTAAAACTTTCAAACATATGTGAAATAGGTGTTGATGATCAGCATGAAAAAATGATTTGGAGATGGGTTATAAATTTATGATGTTATATATGTTCTTTGTAAATTGCTTGGAAATTTCGGAATAATTATGTACATTTGTTTCAAAAGAAACAAGCATATCTATATGTCATATTGGTAAATGATTTTTGTTTTGAACATGCATAGCATATTCTTGAATTATAATGTATCTGAGACATGGAAATTTATTCGACATTTTGAAGAACCTATACTATTTTATTTCATAAAGACCGAAACATGTATAAATATATATGTGGATTTATGATTTTATTTGTACATGCAATGTGGAATTATGATCTATGATGTATGAGAGTACATACAAATTAATTGGGAAATTTTAGAAATGTCTACCTATTTTTGTTGAAGAAAACCAGAGCATGTATATATGTAGATTAATGTATGATTTTATTTAATACATGCAATGCTAAATTATTAGTTAAAATATGTTCTATGCATTTGATGTTATTATTGGAAATTTTGGAAAATTTTGTACCATTTTCTTGAAAAGGCCGAGACATGTATATGTATATATATATGTGTGATTTTATTTTGTAAACTGCAAGGGTATTATTGATCTTGGTATGTTTTATGCATCCTATGATTTTGTTAGAATTTTTTTCAAATCAATTACCCATTGAATTCAAAAAACGTGAGCTTTGTGCTCAAAAGGTGATGATTCAAGTGGTCTTTGACGCTGTTTATGATGTTATATTGTTCACTATAATGTATAAGCATATTATAATTGTTTGAAATTATATAAAATTGTTTGACATGTTTTAAGGGTGAGAGTTATATACCATTTATATGGTGTATAAATGTTATATCATGAATTATATGACATACATAGTCATGGACTAATGTTTGGACCTTGTATTAATTTAGTAGAATTTTAAAAAAAATTTGGGCATTTTTCAAATTGCTAGACCTCAGAAATATTAAAGTGATGATTGAACAATGTTTGATTGATATTATGACATACTAATGACCATAGTGTATAATAATACACTATATATTATTAGAAAAATTTTAGACATCATTTGCAATTAATTATAATTACCGAAAATATTTAAAGATTTTAAGGATTTTAAATCCTTTTAAATCAAGTTTATTAATAAAGTATATGTCTAAATATTATTTTAGACATATTTGAAAATTTTCAAATTATTTAAGTTATAAAACTTAAAATAGCCGTGAGCTATTTTTAATTTCAAATAAGGATTTTTAATCCTTAAATTCATTATTTATAATGAATTATATGTTTAAAATTATTTTTAAACATATTAAAACAAATATAAAAAGAAATCAATTAGAAATTTATTAGAATGTAATATTAAAATAAGACTTAGTAATTAATTTACTAAGAAAAGTCAAAATTGTCGACTTTTGAAACCAACGCACGAAAGACGCTCGATAAATACGCAAATATGCGTAAGACGATCATCCGCTAAATGATATCGTTAATATGAAAAGATTTCATGTTTAAAGTCATGAAATCGAAAACGTGAGAAAACGCCGACCATTTACAAGAGGGTAATTGGTATTTGTAACACATATCTCGCTTCATCAAGAACCAGAAATGTTAAATTGATATTGTTGAGAAACTAATTAAATTCATTAAGGAATTCAATTCACGACATGAAATATCAAAATTGATTATAGACTTGAAGTCTCGAATTACGAAACGACGCACATAAAGCATCCTTTATATAGCGTGATCGACGCACCAACCGGACGCCGACGAGTAAGGAAAACATAAAGACGAACAAAATTTCTGTG
>JAODLM010000054.1:0-88049 GCA_036937905.1 Salvia rosmarinus
ATTAAATTATCATATGTATCTAAACTATATGTTATGAGTATTATTAAGCTATGAAAACAGTTTTGGATCATTAAAACTCGATTACGCACAATTATAATTTTGAAACCTAATTTTGAAATTAGGGTTTCTTATGCATAAATTAATGCTATAATTTTATCCTATGCTAATATTTAATATCTAAAACATATATTATGATATATATGCGTATATTTTGATCGAATTGGGCATGAGTATCAATAATGGTGTAATTTGTATTTTTATTCCTATTTTCTAATTCGATCGGTAATTTGAATAAATACTATAGCTTGATTTAATTATTTTAATGGCTTGTATTATATATCTATGATCATACATGATTAATATATATAGTATTAGGGATGGAATAAAAATTAAACCACCCTTAAACACCACATATCTTGACCATTGCTCGTAAACATAATGGTTCACTTTTTTATTGCCAACCCATGAACACCCTTTTTCTAGCTAATGATCATCCCTAAATCATTTGGCTGCAGATTTTTGGCCAATTTTGGGGCAAAATCGAGAGAGGAGGAGAGATAAGTGGTGAGACTATTCTCTTCCAACTCGCTACACTCGTTATCTTCATCACCTTTCCAACAAACACTCTCATTTTCCTCTTAAAACTGGAAAACCGAGAGCCAAGCCCTCATTTCGAAAAAACTCTTCTTCTTCTCCTTCTCTCCCAAACTTTGATACCTACAATATTCTTGTGAATCTATATCATTCAAGGTAAACATGGACCTTAAGTACGAATATACCTTCATTTATTCGGAAAAATCGAGCATGCTCTTGTGTATATATATGTATGAATGTTCTATATATGTATACATATGTGTTTTGATGTTCTTGAGTATGAGATATATTGTTCTTGATGATTTATATTTCCAAATAAGTGAATATATGTTAGATGAGCATAGATGGTTGTTTATTAAATTTTTGAATGGATCTAACTTGTTTATGAAATTTTTGAACCATAGGATTTGTTTAACAAATTTTGAAAACTTTATAAAATAAAATAATGAGGACCGATTACTTCTTGAGCATTTTAGTGATGGATTATTGTTTATTAGTCATGTTTATAACTCGTATGTATGATTGAATTTTTTGAAAAACCTAATATTTTGTTAAAATACGTGAGCTATTTAAAATGTACCATGGTGTATAATTTTATTTTAAGCTTGATGATATATTTATGCTTGAATGTATTGTTTATATGTTATATGATTTATCTAGAATTTTGGAAACCATATGTTTATTTATTTAAAATACAGTGAGCATTTATATACATGAAGGTTGATGTATGATTTTATTTTGATCATACAATAGTATATTAATACTTTAATATATTGTTTATGTGTTGTATGATTTTGTTGGAATTTTTGGAAATCAATTACAAAATATCAAAAACCGAAGGCCTTGAGCTGTAATATGGTGATGATTTAATTTGGTTTTGATGAATGTTTAATGTTATAATGTTGTATTATGATGTATAAACATAGTGTATAATTATTAAATTTTTGGAAATCAAATACCATATTTAAATCAAAGAAGTGAGCTTGATGCTCTTAAGGTGCTGATTTAATTGGTTTTGATTAATGTTATGATGTTATATTACTATACTTAGTATATAAGCATAGTATATAATTGTTAGAATTTTGAAAACCAAATACCAAAAATTAATCAAAACCGAGCATATATGCTCCATATGGTGATGATTTCAATTGGTTTGGTTGATATTGTGATGTTACAATGTTATAATATAATGTTTAATCATGTTGTGATTTAATTAAATTTTAGAAATTGTTTGATAATTATTGGGTAATTAAATCGAAATTACCGTGAATATTGTTATATATTGTGGAATGAATGCTTATGATGAACTATAGGTTATACTAATGACATATATTGATGTTGGGATATTATACTATGTGTATATTAATTTTGGGAATTTTGGATAATTATTCCATATTATATGGAATTACGAAATGAATATATATGTAAATATACTAATAAATGACAAACAATATCATATGGATCTTATAAATTCATATTCTGGACCATAGTGTACAATAATACACTATATTAATTTAGAAAAATTTTCAAAAGTCATTTAGTATTTTAAACTAATTATCGAAAATTTCGATAATTAAAAGGGTTTAAAATCCTTTTTAAATCAGTTTATTAATAAAATATATGCCTATTTATATTCTGGACATATTTTGGAAATTATAAAATTTTATAAACATAGTTTACTATGTTTAAAGGCAAAGATTAGGTTGTTAACGTTTTAAAATCGAAATACGCTTTTCTAATTATTAAAAGGTTAATAAATGCAAAATTATTTATAAGTCCTTGATTTACATGATAAATCGAGAGTTAGGACTTCACGTTTTCAAATCGATCAAATTCGATTTATAAAGCGAAATAGTAAAGTACTATTTGAAAGTCGAAATCGTTGACTTTGTTGGACGTGTTGACCGTTGACTTTTAAAGTCAAGCGTGCGCTTATCGTTCGATAAATCGCCATGCGCGTAAGATGTGCTAATTGAGTACAATACCTCATTAGCGAGAAAGGTTTCACAAATGAAATCCTTATATCGGACGATGCTCATCCGTTAAAGCGTTTAGCGGGCGTTAAGCGAAATAGTTGAGCGTATCTCGGGAGCGAGAACAATTCAATTAAATAACGTGTTTGAAAGCATATCAATTCATTTGAGAATTGACTCACGTCGATATAAAATATCGAAGTTATCTTTGAAAGTCTCGAAAACTGGCGGCGTACTAAAACCTCGCTTTTCGTAGGTGTGGGCCTAGAAAGCTGACGGGATTTTAATGACGAGCGAACTAGGACTTTACAGCGAACCATAGTCCGGGTGGGCTCCTTTTCTTACCTCACTAATGTGACCTTATCTTTAAAATGTGGACTTCTTACCCTAAAGCGTGACTTTCTTGTTATTTAATGAGTTTATTCTGACACTTATCCTCAATGTTTAACAAATGTTTCTTGCATTACACAAAAATATTTCGTTTGTGTATGGATCCTATCTTTATGCCGGGTAGTTGTGGAGATAGTTGGAACTATTATATCAATTGTTGTGGTAGCATGACCTTTTTAATGTCGGGTCTGTGCGGATGATAAATCTGGTTAGGATTGGCGTGAAGGTTGGAACTACTCTGTTGTGTTAACATATGCTTCAGTATGTGTGCTATGCGGGATTCGGCGATCACGGCGTCGTAGATGGGAGGCCTCCTCTCGGCGTTTATTATTTATTTATATATTGTGATATGAGATATGGACCATACAGAAAATGCTCGGCAGCTATGTTTCTGCGAAAATGATTTGGTAAGCCTGAGCATTTAACTAAAACCCTGTGATTACCCGATATTCTAGTAATTCAAATATCATCAAATGTGTTCGGCATGAGTCATGAGTGCAATTTCTTGTACTAGCCACATGTTTGTTTTTAAATGTGGGTTGAGCCGATATGGTGATGATGGAGGTGTTGTGTTGAGAGTCGATCATTTGGTTTATTTAGGATTTGGTTTTGCCTTGAATACATATCGTCACATATGTATTCTTCACTTGCTAAACTCTAAACTCTTAAACATTATGTCTCTTGTCGTACTATTGAGGTTCATCGGATCACGGTTTAATCTTTGGGTCGATGGCTAAACAATTATTGGGATAATATCTTATGCCTATTATGCATGCTTGTTTATAACCAATGTGACCACTTATTTTGGGTCGATTGTCCTATAATACTATTCTAGTATTAGTCACCCTCTAGGCGGGTTATCCGGAGTGGGCGTGAAAGATTAGTATCGGGCGAGGTTTGCTCTTTGTAAACCCAAATCCTTTTTATTCTAAGTCTAAATTGAGTCATTTGGACTTCAGTAAACCATGACTCCTCGACACTCCATCACATCGAGCTCAACAGGGAAGAAGGTGGCGCATTTCTTTCTCAAAACCATGAAATGGAAATTTTACATGTTGAGCAAATTGGAAGAACTTTTGAAAGATTTGGTTATGATGAAAATGAAAGTTGAGCAAGAAAATTTTCCAAAATACTTTTGGTTGAACTAATGCAAATACTAGTATTGATATAAAAGTACATGGTGGTACTAGTTGAATGATCAACATGGGATGAATGAATCCATCTTTGATATGCATATAAGCTGATTATGATTGTTATGTTGAAATCGTATTTCCAAAATTTTCAATTGAGTCCGTATTCCACTTTGAAAATTTTGTTTATGGAGAGCGATATGTTATCATAAGGCGAACTTAGACTCTAAGGAGCATGTTCATATATCGTGAAAGAACATAAATACGAACTTCTTTTTCCTTACGAGAACAAAGAGCGATAGGAAGAATGAAAGTAAAGATGGCCTCAAGCTCGAGCGACGAAGGCGGCGAGAAGGATGAACAAGGGTGACCTCGACCTTAAAGATGAGCAGCGTCGACACTTCATCACTACTTGACATGAGTGAGCATCGACACAAATCATGACATGGGCGTCACTTACGGCTGAATGTTCAGCCTCAACAAAAACCCGAAGATGGTAGGCGTATTACGTGGACATGCGTCTCGATTTACAATTTAGCGCGATCGCGCAAATTTCCTGCACTCGCCAGTAAATTTGTTTTAACTAGATCTCTCGTTGGGACTCCGATTTCGCATGGTTTTGCTGCGTACTCCTAACACTAATCTTCATTTGTTATGAAGAACAGAATCCTAATTCTGCCTCCAGAATACGATAGAGTCCGTCGAACTCTAGTTCGAGTGTTTGAGTATAGGATAAGGATCTAGTAGCTTATATTAAGATGTTTTGGCTTATGTATCGTTTGGGTAAGACTAAGAAGGTAAGTTGTGGTATGTATTGTGCGATGCGATGTTGCCTACCTTATAGACTTGCTTGACCTTATCTAGTTGCTTCACGTTACGTTTAAGTTATCCTTGCTGCTTTTGAGATGGCGATAGTTGACTTATATTAGTTTTGTTACGTGACGGATGGAGGATGAGATATCTCGCGAGGAGGAGGATTGGACCACACCCCCCAGGAGGAGGTGAGTATTTATCGCTCAGGTGGATGTCTTGTTGGGAAGACTTGGGTGAGTTTTGGCATATTACTCCGTCTTTGGAGGCGCCGAGCCTGGCGTGGCGATTATGGCGGCATCAGCGCTTCTAGCGATACTCCCTGCACACAGGATGGTCATGCAGAGAGATATCGGGAGATTACATCTACGGGCGATGGGCGGCTACGACTTGGTGGGAGATTTGCCCAGTTCGTGAGTCACGACTTACGTGTACGACATTCTGAGGCAGCAGAGGACCCTACCTCCCTCCCGAGAGTATACTTGGCGGGATGAGTCGCGAGTGGCTATACAGAGGTTCCGAGCGCGATTGACCCGATCGTGCCTCCTTTCCTTTTTGACGGAAGGCTGCCCGCTTAGAAGGCGGCACGCCTAGAGCCTTGGGAGGCAGTATTCCCCCGCACTGCGGACACCCGTCGTCCACCAGTTACCTCCACCACCTATGGTCCCATGCGTACCACGGTCGAGCACTTCCGTCGGACGGCACGGATGAGGTAGCAGATGTCATGAGATGGCTACGGCCCGATCCGCCACGACTACGAGCATCGGGTGAATCGACGAGCTTTTAACCCCTGCGAGACATACCGATGGTGGAAGCGATGGGCCGGTCCATCGAGGCGCCGCATGGACATTTCGGCGGCGAGGGCGACTCGGAGGAGGAGGAAGATCCAGGAGGATGGGCGGTGGGAGGGCGCATGATGTATGAACCACGATGAAGCTTAAGGAGATTTTTTTTGTTAAGCTTACATTGTTTTCTTTTCCTATGTTTAAATTTTTAGTGATGGACTTAGAACCTTAACTTTTGGAAGGCCGTGTGGGCGGGACTTATGTTTTATTTTTCTTTTGTACAATCGTTGGTATTGAACATCCACTTTATGGCGTTAATTTTGGATATATATATATACATGACCTAATAGGGCTTTTATGTGAGTTATGTTTGTTAAGTGATATTACATTTAGAATCGTTTCTGATAAGGCCATAATAGTGTTGGTATATGTTGGGTTGTGAAAAGAATAAGTGCTATTGATTCCTGTTTTCTATAGCGACGATGCCTCCAGAAGAAATCCGGGCGGGAACCCGAGTCGAGGTCGGGAAGGCGAGAGGAAGGGTAGAATCCCAGAGCAAGGCAGGAAGATATTCCCCAACCACCACCTCCACTCAACCCGTCGCGGGATCGAAGAAATGTTTCTAAGACAGAACCCTCATGTCTTTAACGGGAAGGGTAGCAGGAAGAAGCCGAACAATTGGTTAGGGCCATTGAGCAGTTTTACCTTTTTAAGATGCAGCACGGGAAAGGCGTAGTGTGTTACCTTCCGGTGATTGGACCAGTGACTTACGGTGGGAGGCGAAAAGAAGACTTTCACGGTGAGCGACTTGAGGAATTCTCGTGGGAGGACTTGAAAGGGAGGCTGCAAGAAGTACATCCCTAAAAGCTATAAGAGGAAGAAGGAGGCGAATTTTCTGCTAAAACAAGAAAGGATATTTGTGACCGACTATGATCGCACTTTCTGCGAGATGTCGAGATATACACAGGCGGTGGACACCGACTTGAAAATGTCGGAAAAGTTTAGGTCGGGGATAAGAATGGAGATCGCATGTCTCTTGCCGGCCATGGAGACCTATCCTACTGAAGCTCTCGCGAGCTTTAGACATTGAGGCGACCATGACCGAGAATAAGTCGGTGTCGTCTCGGACACTGTGTATTTGGATAGAGGAAAGGAAATGGGAACCCAACCGGGAATAACAACCGCGGGAGCTATGGGGCCTTGAGTCCTGGCCCGTGCGAGGAAAAGCAGCGCCACGGGGACAAAGGAAGGAGGCGACATATGCTCCACCGGCAAGGGACCCACGAGGAGCAGTTGAGGACACCTCAATGCCCTCGATGCCATAGAACACACAAGGGTGTGCACGGCAAGCGTGGTAGGCATTACAGTGCTGGGGCAAGCGGGCATTACGCTGACAATTGCCCAGTGTCACGTTCGGATGTAAGGCCGAACCAACCGGGCAATGCTCGGCCATTAAAGATTATCTGACTTCAACCCGGCCGCCCGGCGATTATTAACCCGGCAACTCCGGTGGCAACAACCCGGCCTCAACAACAACTCCAACGGCCGCAACAATGGCGGCGGCCGCGAACAATCCCAATCCGGCGGTGGCGGCAACCACCGCAGCAGCGAGGCATCAACCACCGCCGCCAACACCAGCGGCAACAGCAGCCGAGCGGCCTACCGAATCAACGAGGACCAGCGCCCGTCGGCCTCGGCCGGCTCGGTAGAGCCTACGCCACAGCGTAGGAGGCGAGCAGAGCAAACCAAGAGCTTGGCGGTATGGTAGTTCTACTCAACCTACCCGCTATAGTATTGTTCGACACGGTGCTTCGCATTCTTTTATTGCAAAATCATGCGTGAAATCTGGGCCTTAGGTGCGAAAAGTCGAGCAGGGATATGAGAATCTCATCGCTTTGTAGGAGGGATTATGGCAGTTACACACTTTGCTCGAACCTAGAGTTGACATTAGGATCACTTAAGGTTACGGCTAACGATCTAAACATAATACCCATGGATGATGTAGACATAATCCTAGGAATGGATGGTTAGCTAAGAATCATTCCACGATTCTCGTAAGGAAAGGAAAATTTCGTTTCACTTTCACGGTCAAGAAGCTACGCATTTCCACGGGATCGGCATGGGAGAAGGATTCCGATAGTATCGACCTACAAGCTAGGAGGATGATGAACGGAAGGGATGCCATGCATTCCTTGTTTATTTGAACAAAGAGGATAAACCGAGCGGGTAGAAGACATTGAAGTTGTCGAGAATTTTCGGACGTATTTCCGAAAATCTACGGGACTACCTCACGATGAACAACTAGAGTTTACCATCGACTTGGGCCGGATCAGCCCAGTGTCGAGGCGCCTATAGGATGGCCCCAAAGGAACTAGAAGAGCTGAAAATCGAATCCAAGAGCTTTTGGATCTAGGATTCATTAGGCGAGTGTTTCACCTTGGGAGCGCTGTTTTGTTTGTTAAGAAGAAGGATGGTTCTTTGAGGATGTGCATCGATTATAGGGAGCTAAATAAGATGACACTAAAGAACAAATACCCTTACCGAATTGATGACTGTTTGATCAATTGCGAGGAGGCGTGTATTCTCTAAAATTGATCTTAAGTCGGGATACCATCGGCTGAAAATACGGTGCGAGGATGTACCTAAGGCGCATTCGAACGAGATATGGCCACTCTGAGTTCATAGTTATGCCATTCGGATTAACCAATGCACCAGCCGTATTCATGGACCTCATGAGCAGTATTTCATCCATTTACGGATAAATTTGTTTTGGTCTTCATAGATGATATCCTTATTTACTCAAAGAATGAAGAGGATCATGGGAACATCTACGACGGTTTTGCAAACCACGAGAGGCGAAAGACTCTTTGCTAAGTTTAGCAAATGTGAGTTTTGGTGAAGGAAGTAATGTTCCTTGGACACATCGTGTCTGTGAAGGTATAAAAGTAGATCCGGCTAAAGTAGAGGCCGTGCGAGAATGGAAATCACCCAAGACTCAACACGAGATTAGAAGTTTCTAGGATTAGTTGGTTACTATAGGAGATTCATCGAAGGATTCTCCAAAATTGCAAGGCCAATAACTTGACTACTCGGAAAGGAATCAAGTTCAATTGGGCTGATGAGTGCGAGACGAGTTTTCAAATACTCAAAGAAAAATTGACCAGTGCACCAGTTCTAGCAGTCCCAGAAGCGGATAAGGGGTATGTGGTCTATACCGACGCATCTAAGACTGGGCTGGTTGTGTCTTGATGCAAGAAGGAAAAGTGATAGCTTATGCATCGCGATAACTCAGACCCCACGAGTGAACTACCCAACCCACGATTTAGAATTAGCGGTTGATAGTTCATACCTTTGAAAATTTGGAACACCATCTCTATGGTGTGAGATGTGAGATCTTCACGGATCATAAGAGTTTGAAGTATTTCTTGAACAAAGAGATCCGAATATGAGACAAAGAAGATGGCTTGAATTAGTGAAGATTACGACGTGGTATTAACTATCACCCGGCCAAGCGAATGTAGTGGCGGCGCCTTAAGTCGTAAGAGCCGTACCAGTTAGGGCATCTCTTTGTACATGAGGAAAAACTCGTTGAAGAGTTTGGAAGAATGAAGATTGAGCTGGTTGAACCACCCAAGACAATTGTGAAATGTGATCGCTACACTCGCGCGACATCGATCTAAGAAAAGAATTGTCGAGAGACAAGGATGGAGGAAAAGTTAGAAAAGATCAGACAAAGGATAAGGTGCGAAGGATTGAAGAATTTCCAAGATCGCGGATAACGCCTTGTTGTTTGAAGGTAGGATATCGTTCTGACGACCTTGAGCTTGAGCGAAATCATGAGTGAGGCTCACGATCGCCTACACCGCCCATGAGCGGTACTAAGATGTACCAGACACGAAGGAAAAGTTTTGGTGGGAAGGCGTGAAACGAGACATAGCTTCTTTTCGTAGAGCCTGTCTTGTTTGTCAACAAGTGAAGGCACTACACCAACGTCCCTACGGAAGTTACAACCATTGGAAATCCACGAATGGAGTGGGACGATATAACGATGGATTTCGTTACAAGCTTACCCAAATCGAAAAAAAAACACAGCCGTATGGGTAATTGTGGATAGACTTACCAAGAGTGCTCACTTTCTACCTATTCAAAGCACTTATGGATCGATAAGTTGGCCCGGTATGCGTTAAGGAAATTATCACGATTACATGGAGTGCGAAAATCTATTACCTCGATCGAGACTCCAAATTCACATCCGGTTCGGATTAGCTTGCGAGAGAATTGGGTACTAAACTCGATTTCGATCGGCATTTCATCCACAAACGATGGGCAATCGGAAAGAACGATCAACGTTAGAGGATATGCTTAGAGCAAGAATATTGGACCAAGGTGCAAAATGGCAAGATATTTTACCTCGATTGAGTTTTACAACAATAGCTACCAATGACGATCGGCATGGCCCCATCTGAAGCCTTGTATGGCAAAAGTGTAGATCACCGCTCTATTGGGATGAAGTCGGTGAGAGAAAGGTCATAGGGCACGATGCGATGAGCGAGATGATCGAGATCGTCGACAAATTAGGATGAGAATCAAAGAGGCTCGAGATGAGGCAAAATCTTCACGCCGATCGGCGTAGATCCGAACTACGATTTGAAGATGGAGACAAAGTGTTTCTTAAGGTCTCTCCATCAAAGGGATCGTCGATTCGGACTAAAGGAAGTTGAGACCCGTTTTATAGGACCATATGAGATCTAGAGAGGATAGGTCCAAGAGTAGCTTACAGGTTGGCTCTTGCCAAACTGGGGAATGTGCATAATGTTTTTCACGTATCACGATTGCGAAAATCGTTCGAGATCCTAAGCACGTGATCCACCAAGGCGGCGTGATTCTCAAGCCGACATGAGCTACGAAGAAGAACCAATGGCAATCCTCGACTATAAAGTCCAACGACTACGAGCAAGTCGATTCCGTTAGTCAAAGTCTTGTGGAGACACCACGCAGACGAAGAGAAGCCACGTGGGAACTTGAAGAAGCGATAAAAGAACGATACCCCGATTTATCTTTCTAAAGGTATACAAATTTTGGGACGAAATTTTTCGTAAGGGGGGTGGAATGTAATATTCCAAAGAAACGAACGTACGATTACGGTATTCTAAACCCGTAATTAGGGTTTTGCCATATATATTTTGACGACATCGAATATTGTGATTTCGATACGATATCACTATAGCGAATTCTTTTTATAATTCACTAAGAATTGTGAATTACGGAAATGAAATTTATGAAATGATACGACAGTATTATTTTAACGTCGAGCAGCGTGTCGAGCGTCGACTTTTATGGAAATCTCGAGTCGTAAAGCTTGGAATTAATTTTCATCTTAAATCGTTGTTAAAGGAATATATTTATAAAGTAAATGCACGAGCTTACTCGACCATTTTGAGATGAGTCGATTTTGAGCGTTTGAGGCGTTTTGAGCGTCAACGTCTGAGGCGTTTTGTAAAATGAGTTTAATGCTCAGGAAATTATAATAATTAATTTCCTATTATTATTTATATAATTACAGTGTTATTATTTATTAAATCGAATTTTCGGTTATTAAATTCGATATTTTGGTGTTGAAATTTTGAAAACCTAAGTTTATAAACTTTGGTTTTTCACATGAAATAACACCATTAAATTATCATATGGTATCTAAACTATATGTTATGATATATATGAGTATTATTAAGCTATGAAAACAGTTTTGGATCATTAAAACTCGATTACGCACAATTATAATTTTGAAACCTAATTTTCGAAATTAGGGTTTCTTATCATAAATTAATGCTATAATTTTATCCTATGCTAATATTTAATATCTAAAACATATATTATGATATATATGAGTATATTTTTGATCGAATTGGGCATGAGTATCAATAATGGGTGTAATTTATATTTTATTCCTATTTTCCTAATTCGATCGGTAATTTGAATAAATACTATATGCTTGATTTAATTATTTTAATGGCTTGTATTATATATCTATGATCATACATGATTAATATATATAGTATTAGGGATGGAATAAAATTAAACCACCCTTAAACACCACATATCTTGGCCATGCTTCCCATAAACATAATGGTTCACTTTTTATTGCCCAACCCATGAACACCCTTTTCCTAGCTAATGATCATCCCCTACTAAATCATTTGGCTGCAGATTTTTGGCCAATTTTGGGGCAAAATCGAGAGGAGGAGAGAGATAAGTGGTGAGACTCTTCTCCTTCAAACTCACTACACTCATTATACTTCCTCAACCTTTCCAACACAAAACACTCTCCATTTTTCCTCTCTAAAACCTGGAGAAAACCGAGAGCCAAGCCCCCTCATTTTCGAAAAAACTCTTCTTCTTCTTCTCACTTCTCCTCCCAAACTTTGATACCTACAATATTCTTGTGAATCCTATATCATTCCAAGGTAAACATGGACCTTAAGTACCAAATATATCTTCATTTATTCCAGAAAAATCGAGCATGCTCTTGTGTATATATATGTATGTTCGAATGTTCTATATATGTATACATATGTGTTTTGATGTTCTTGAGTATGAGATATGTTGTTCTTGATGATTTATATTTCCAAATAAGTGAATATATGTTAGATGAGCATAGATGGTTGTTTATTAAATTTTTGAATGGATCTAACTTGTTTATGAAATTTTCGAACCATAGGATTTGTTTAACAAAATTTTCGAAAACTTTATAAAATAAAATAATGAGGACCGATTACTTCTTGAGCATTTTAGTGATGGATTATTGTTTATTATCATGTTTATAACTCATATGTATGATTGAATTTTTTTTGAAAAACCCTAAGTATTTTTGTTAAAATACCGTGAGCTATTTCAAAATGTACCATGGTGTATAATTTTTATTTTAAGCTTGTGATGACATATTTATGCTTGAATGTATTGTTTATATGTTATATGATTTATCTAGAATTTTTGGAAACCATATGTTTATTTATTTAAAAATACCGTGAGCATTTATATACATGAAGGTTGATGTATGATTTTATTTTGATCATACAATAGTATATTAATACTTTAATATATTGTTTATGTGTTGTATGATTTTGTTGGAATTTTTGGAAATCAATTACCAAAATTAAATCAAAAAAACCGAAGGCCTTGAGCCTAAGTATGGTGATGATTTAATTTGGTTTTGATGAATGTTTTAATGTTATAATGTTGTATTATGATGTATAAACATAGTGTATAATTATTAGAATTTTGGAAATCAAATACCATATTTAAATCAAAGAAGCCGTGAGCTTGATGCTCTTAAGGTCTGATTTAATTGGTTTTGATTAATGTTATGATGTTATATTACTATACTATAGTATATAAGCATAGTATATAATTGTTAGAATTTTGAAAACCAAATACCAAAATTAATCAAAAGCCGAGCATATATGCTCCATATGGTGATGATTTCAATTGGTTTGGTTGATATTGTGATGTTACAATGTTATAATATAATGTTTAATCATGTTGTGATTTAATTAAATTTTAGAAATTGTTTGATAATTATTGGGTAATTAAATCGAAATTACCGTGAATATTGTTATATATTGTGGAATGAATGCTTATGATGAACTATAGGTTATATTAATGACATATATTGATGTTGGGATATTATACTATGTGTATATTAATTTTGGGAATTTTGGATAATTATTCCATATTATATGGAATTACCGAAATGAATATATATGTAGATATACTAATAAATGACAAACAATATCATATGGATCTTATAAATTCATATTCTGGACCATAGTGTATAATAATACACTATATTAATTTAGAAAAATTTTCAAAAGTCATTTAGTATTTTTAAGCTAATTATCGAAAATTTCGATAATTAAAAGGGTTTAAAATCCTTTTAAATCAGTTTATTAATAAAATATATGTCTATTTATATTCTGGACATATTTTGGAAATTATAAAAATTTTATAAACATAGTTTACTATGTTTAAGGCAAACGTTAGGTTGTTAACGTTTTAAAATCGAAAATACGCTTTTCTAATTATTAAAAAGGTTAATAAATGCAAAATTATTTATAAGTCCTTGATTTACGTGATAAATCGAGAGTTAGGACTTTACGTTTTCAAATCGATCAAATTCGATTTATAAAACGAAATAGTAAGAAATTACTATTTGAAAGTCAAAATCGTTGACTTTGTTGGCCGTGTTGACTTCGTTGACTTTTAAAGTCAAACGTGCGCTTATCGTTCGATAAATCGCCCGATGCGGCGTAAGATGTGCTAATTGGTACAATACCTCATTAGCGGAAAGGTTTCACAAATGAAATCCTTATATCGAGAAACGATGCTCATCGTTAAAGCGTTTAGCGGGAGCGTTAAGCGAAATAGTTGAGCGTTCTCGGGAATCGAGAACAATTCGATTAAATAGCGTGTTTGAAAGCATATCAATTCATTTGAGGAATTCAACTCACGTCGATATAAAATATCGAAGTTATCTTTGAAAGTCTCGAAGACTTGAGCGGCGTACTAAAACCTCGCTTTTTAGTAAAGGTGTGGGCCTTGAAGCGGCGGCGGGATTTTGATGAACGAGCGAACCTAGGACTTTTACAACGAACCATAGTCGGTGGGCTCCTTTCTTACCTCACTAATGTGGGCTTCTTATCTTTAAAATGTGGGCTTCTTCACCCCACTAAAGCGTGACTTCTTGTTATTTCAAATGAGTTTATTTACGACACTTATCCTACTGTTGTTTAACAAATGTTTCTTGCATTACACCGCCAAAATATTTCGTTTTGTGTATGGATCCTATCTGTTATGCCGGGTAGAAATTTGTGGAATAGTTGGAACTATTATATCAATTGTTGTGGTAGCATGACCTTTTAATGTCGGGTCTGTGCGGATGATAAATGCTGGTTAGGATTGGCGTGAAGGTTGGAACTATCTGTTGTGTTAACATATGCTTGCGAGTGATTATGTCTTTGTCAGGGGGATTCGGCGGTCACGGCGTCGTAGATGGGAGGCCTCACTCGGCGTTATTATTTATTATTATTATGTATTGTGACTATGAGATATGGACCATACACGCGAAAATGCTCGGCGAGCTATGTTTCTGAACGAAAATGATTTGGTAAGCCTGGCATTTTAACTAAAACCATGTGACTTACCCGATATTGGCGGTAATTGAAATATCATCAAATGTGTTCGGCATGAGTCCACCGAGTGCAATTTCTTGTACTTAGCCACATGTTTGTTTTAAATGTGCGGGTTGAGCTCGATGGTGATGATGGAGGGTGTGTTGAGGAGTCCGGTGTCATGTTCGTTTATTTAGGATTTGGTTTTGCCTTGAATACATATCGTCACATATGTATTCACACACTCCGTTGCTAAACTCTAAACTCTTAAACATTATGTCTATCGTCGTACTATTGAGGTTCATGGATCACGGTTTAATCTTTGGATGCGATGGCCTAAACCTTTTAATTATTGGGATAATATCTTATGCCATATTATGCATGCTTGTTTATAACCAATGTGACCACTTATTTTGGGTCAATTTATCCTATAATACTATTCCTAGTATTAGTCACCCTCTAGACCGGGTTATCCGGAGTGGGGGCGTGACATCAAGGGTATTTGGGGTATCCCTTCCTGATTTCGCATGTTTTTATAACGTTTGGGTATATGTCCATATGCTTTACGAGATTTGTGTAGTTTTCCCTATTGACACTTTTTTAAATACCCATAAAAAATAGGATAGGGACTAGGGGTGAGCAAAAAATCCGAAAACCGAATATCCGATCCGAACCAAATCGAAATTTAAAATTCGGTTTGAATTTTTTGGATTTTCGTATCGGATCCGATTGAAATTTTTCAAAATTTTGGATTTTTGGATCGGATCGGATTGGATTTTTTAAATCCAAAAATCTGAATTATATATAATTTGTATATAAAAATAATATTTTATTTAAATATGTTTAAATTTAATATAAATATATATAAGAATTAATAAAAATTGATTTTGGATTTTCGGTTTTTTCATAATTTCGGATTTTTCGGTTCGGTTCGGATTTTTTTTATAAAAAAATCGGATTTTCGGATCTTCGGTTCGGATCGAATTTTTTCTTTTACAAAATTCAGATTTTCGGATCGATTCGGATTAAGTAAAAATTCGAACCGAAATCCGAATGCTCACCCCTAATAGGGACGGATGGAGTATTTAATAGCGGCCTCCAAAGAGGACGTACATGGCCATCTTGACAATAACATTAACATGTTGTAAGAGTCAAAACATTTAAAATGTGTTCAATCATTCTCTCTCAATTTATTTTCTCCTCTCGTACAAATTAGACACATGCATCCGGAAACTCAATGGAATTCATAACTTTTCGATCTTTTTCCCTTTTCTCATATGATGATTAATTATGAACGTATCATGCAAATCATTGTCTGGGTTGAAGAATGCACTGGACGCTAAACAAACATAGATTCAGATCGATGATTGTGTGTTTCTTACAAAACATGCCTAGTTTTGCTAGCTCGGCAAAAAGCAAACATGATAAGAAAATATTGTGTACTAAAGTTTAAATAAAACCCCCAAAAGACGTCATACAAAATACCCCACAATGGCTATACATAAACTTCTATATACTTATATAATGTGATTTCAAACCCACGTAGTTTTCTTAGAGGAATTGTTGTGTAATATCTTCTTACGGGCGAGATTTCTATTTAAAGAGGTGGTCTCACAATGCGGACATCCGTATATCGCACAATGATACTTTTCTTCAATACAAATGATCGTTTGTTCAATATAAATGATACTTTCAAATTACGATATAAAAAACAAATGGCGCTTTTCTTGATGTAAATGATACTTTGGTTAAGAATAAATGATACTTTTATTCATCCTCATGGTGTGGATGGATGTACAAGAGTTTTGTGCTATTTAAATACTACCAAACTTTAATCAAACTTATGAATTGAATATGTCATTGAAAATGAGCTCATATTCAAATATTTGAGTTGTGTGACATCTAAATCCTCAAGATGAATCTTACTTAAGTTTTTATATTTTTCTCGATTTGAGTTTTCTTTTACGAGAATACAAGTTTGAATCATATCTTTTTCCTGGTATTGTTTTTTATTTTATTTTATTTTATTATTTACTGTCCCTGTTAAAGGAGAGATTATCAGTTATCATTTTTGTTTTTGTTTTTTCAGTGTATATATGATCGCTAATGTTATACTCTTTCCGTCCCGATATTGTTGGCATCTTTCTTTTTACACGTAGATTAAGGAGATTTGTGTTTTATGTATAAAATAATGTATGATACGAAATTGAGATACTTTTAATGTGAAATTATTTCTTTTTTGGAAAGGGCCAACAATAGCGGGACAATCGAAAAAAAAACGAGCTAACAATAATGGGACGGGGGAGTATATCCAAAGCAGAATGATAAATCTAGTGTGCGAGATTTATGAAAATAGTAAAGAACACGAGAGACTTTTCGTGGTTCGATCGAGAATAAGATCTCGTCCACGGAGGAGATGATCCTCAAGATGTTTACTATAATTCGATTACAGCAAGTATCTCGAAGGGCTCTAGTATTGATGATTTGCTAACCCTTTTACCTTCAATCTAACTCCTATTTATACACAAACGTAAACCTTGCCACGAATCCCTTGATTGGCGGGCTCATGATTCTCCTATAACCGACCATGATCTCCACCATTATTATCCATGATTTCTACCGTTACCTCATTCTTGTTACCCATAATTATCGTCATTTAAGCGTAACCAGGTAGAGGCAACGATGGGTTAGGCCCACTTCGTTTGGGGCCTGCTATTGGGCACGAGAGGTTGGGCCATATCTATCATAGCCCCCAAAAGTCGAGGAATAGCCTTGCCGGGTGAGCGGAGAATGTGCTTTGCCGGGCGGGATGTTGCTTGGTGAAGTTCGATGAAGGTTCTTGTCTCTTCTTGTATGGCTCCTTTTTTAAGGACATCGAGGTCCGACACGAAATATTCTGCTGGTCCGGGGTGGACATGGGGCGCGACCCGATGCGAACTCGTAATCATTCGTGATTAGACTAGCGAAGTCGAGGTCCGATGTCAGGAGGAGGTCGAGGTCCGACCTGAAATACTTCTACTGGTATGAGGTCATGGGCGTAGTCCGATGTCCGAGCTCGATGTAATCATTACGTGATCGGGGGGCGTTCTATTTTCCGGAGAGTCGTCATACGCGCGGTGCGGTAGTTGGGCACCGGCGTGCGCCGCGTCGGTCACACATCCATCGTAGATGAGCACGCGTGATAAGCGAAGCGGCAGATTTTAGGCGCCATTTATCCTATAAATAGGTCTAAAAGAGGCAACTGTTCACTTTCTCCTTCGACGTTTGAATCCAGAGAGCATAACCTTAGAAATTCCCAATTCCTCTTTCACACTTTGTTGAAGAAATCGGAAATTCCGCTCGGAAAAGTAAGTATGTATTCTTCACCTTCTCGTTCCCTTCTCGCCTCGATAACTCCGGTTCGGCGGGTTACGCCGTCGAAGATCCCAATGTAAGGGATTATATATGCCATAATCGCTAGGTAAATCAATAGGACTTAGTTCTAGGGTTTCACCGGTGTCTTGGTATGGGATGGCATCGAGATTGGTGGGCGAGATCAACTTTGACGATGGAGGAGCTTTTGGTGGTTCTTGAGAAATACCACATCCCGGAGGATGCATGGTGGTGCTCACAAACCCAATGACAGATGGCTCCTCGGGAGGGTTTATTACCATTTTGTAGATAGCTTAATAGCTGGGCTTAGATTTCCTTTTGCCCCATTTTCCTTAGCTTTCAAGAGTATTTTGGATCCTATGCCAACCGACCTCCAATTCCATTAGGTCGGTAATTTGGGCTAGGGTTGACTGTTATGGCATAGGCGAGGAGTTTTCTTTCGAGTCTTGATCGTTTTTAGCATCAAGTCTATAGGAGGAGTATATTACACATCACCTCAAATGCGAAGTTTAAAATAGCTTCCCATCAAAGGTATCCCACCGGCAAAATAGATACTTCTTCTGCGGGTGAGGGGTATCCGAGGTATGAGTGGGGCCTCGGGCGATGAAGGATGTGAAAATTAATCCCACAGGCCCTATGGAGAAGCATTGAGCGATATGGGTGAGATCCTATTGATCAATTATCTGAGGATGACTTGAGCGATCTTTGAATGAGTGTCATGGGTCGAAGCTCGATGTCGGTCCGATTTGGGTGAGGCAACCTTCTTATCTTTATTTCCCCGTCGATTTTGTTGTGCTAATGAAATTCTCATGTTGTATGCGGTGAAGATTGACCCTACCGGAGAAGTCATATGCCCGATCTCGCCGCCCTACATCCTCTCGAGCGAAGGGAACCCGCGAGGAAGAAGGCGAGAAGAAGCGAGTCCACCCAACAGCCCGTGGTGGTGGACGCCCTGAAAGACTTAATGACCGGTCCTCAGACAACCTCAGGCCCGACGCTGGAGATCGAGGTCCATGGCCAGCCTCTGCCCGAGGTGCCGGCTTCCGGCACTCCCTTATCCTTCCCAAAGGTATAAGTCGCTGCTCTTCTCCTTGTGATTTTGTTGTTACGTGTTTCTAATTGTTCCATATTTAGGATGCGGCCTCGATGGTAGGTGAGATGCACCGCATGGCCGGGCTTGTTGTTGAGGGCGCCTCGCAATATGAGGCCATGGAGAGAAGACTGGCCGCTGCGGACAAACTGAGGGCCGCGGCTGAATCCGCTAGATCTTTGCCAGGCGGACGCCGAACTTGCTAAGGCGAGGCCGAAGGAGCAGTGGCAAGATGGCGGTGAGTGCCCTCAAGAAGAAGGACCGGCCTTGCGAGTGGCCCGTGCCGGGCGGAGGCGCTCGAGGAGGCTGCCGAGGCCGAGAGGAGGTCGGTCACAGAGACAAGCGCCTTCTTGGCGAGGCGAGGACCTATCTTGAGGGCCTCGCCACAGCTTATCAGTCGGAGAGTTTTCCTCCTTCATCTCCGACTTGGCGTGTGATGAGGCCGCGGTGATATGTGCCCACCTAGAGAACTTGGCGGCCGAGAGACCGAGTTTGACAAGGCCCAACACGGTTGGGTTGAGGTCGAACCTCGGGAGGTATGCAAGAATTATGCTCGCATAATCACAGGGGCGACCTCTTTTCCCGTGGTGGATGCCTTGGCATCTTCTGCCTCACTCCTGACGGTGGAGGCCGTAACTCAGTGCAAGGAAGATGAAGACGTGGAGCTTCAAGCATTCCTTGCTGAGTTGAGGGTCAAACCGAGGCGATAGGTCGAGCTGGACATCCCTCGGAGATCGGCCGACTTAGGAGATCGGCAACCAATGGAGGAGCAGCGCAGCGGCCTGGAGGGGGTCGAGAGGCGGCAATGAGCCCGAGGTCGGGGACCCAATGTAATAGGATGATTTGCCGGGTCGATAGGACCCTGTGTTGTACAAACTTCCATTTTGAATAATAATAGACATATCTTGTTAAAATGCCTTGTGTGTTGTCTTATTTCTAGCGTTCTTCATCTCAATACTTCGGACTCGATCATGAGTTGCTAACAAAGCTGAAAGAAGTCCGAGTGCTCTTCTTTGAGAAGGATGAAGAGGTGATGCCTTTGGAGGAGTCGATCTGCCGAGTGACTCGAGTTACGCCGGCATGGATGTCACTCGGTATCATCGGCCGAACCGAAGCGAAGTTGCACGAGGCTCATGAGTGGTCCGCCTCCTTCTTGAGAATGAGGCGTTAAAGTTAAGGATTACACATCTCGAAGTCCGGGGCTGATTTATCTGCAGATGTGATCGAGGCGGCGATCGATGCACGCGGCGAGCTTGAGTGACAACAGAGGAGCTGGCTCGGATCTCGGAAGAGCATGCAGTATGAGAAGTAATCCACGGATGGTGGAACTACCATATCTGAAGCCGACGATCGAGTTCGAGTTTGTTGGTGAGGGCATGATCTTGAGGATGAGGAGGGCCAAATAGCAAGAAGTTTCATGATTGTCTCGACTCTATCACGAAATACATGCAAATGTACGAGATCGTTAGAAGCGACGATGCCCCAATCCGCGGCCGCGTCTACGGTGGGCGTCTCGGTCCAATAATTGAAGAACACGAGGAGGAGGCTACGCTGATCATGCCGGTGCTCGCCTAATGGGTCCACACAGAAGAGGAGTGCTGAGGGGCGGCGCTCGGCGGTCGGAGGCGAGGCGGCCGAGCAGCAGTCGAGGTGGAAGGCGTGATCGGGGACGAGGGCATGGTTACGGCCGGAGTTAGGCTCACGGGGTCGAGGTGCGGCCTCGGGTATAGGATCGCATTCCTCGAACCGGAATCCGCTTTGTATCGTGTCGAATGCACTGGAGTAGGCCGAGGTTGTACCGTCCTCATAGATTGGGTGGAGGGACCGAGTTCATTCAGTGTATTCATCGTCGACACAGGGATTTTGTTGAATTATCTCGGCTTGATGAGTCTCGGCGGCCGGCAGCCCTAAACCCGAATGAGTGTATATAGTGTAGGACTTTGTATGTAGGTATAAATGTATTTAGACTCGTTTGAAGTGTCGTTTTCCTCTTGAGATGTATAAACATAGCTTAGGACTTCGTTTGGTCGTAAATGTATTTATCTTGTATACTTGGTCATAACTTGTGAGATCCATTTTGGATGTCTTATACATGTAGATTTTTCAATTTAATGAGTAATCTGTATGCATTGCATGTAGACTTTCAAACTAGTGAGTAGTGCAGTATGCGTTGCACCGAGACGTTCAATTCGATGAGTAATCTACGAGTGCGGCGCTTAGTGAGTACCCTACTTAGTGGGTTTTCATCTTCGTGAGGCGTCCCTCGTGAAGGTTAAATGCGGTATATCGAATAGATGTTCGCATACAAATAAAATGAAGTGAAATGAAATATTCATTAGAAAATAAATATTTTATTCATCAAATATATGACATCGCACTTCAACAAGGCAAGTAAGAAGGCTAATAAAGGCTGATCTGAAATCGAAACTATGTAAAGTACCTCCTTAAATGAGAAATATGCCAGGTTCGGGGGATAAGCGCACCAGATAAGTGAGATAGCTTGTAAGCTCCCTTGCCAAGGTTCTCGTGAACACGGTATGGGCCTTCCCATGTTGGATCCAATTTGTTAAGGCGTTCGGCTCTCTCTGCTTCATTATTTCGTAGGGCGAGGTCGCCTACTTGGGCCTTGAGGCTTTGACCCTTTTGTTGTAGTACCACGCACGGGCCTTGTACTTGGCCGTTTATGAAGCGAGCTCATGCTTCTCTCGAGGGCGTCAAGGTTGGCCCACAGGTCTTCCTTGTTCCCGGCACAGTCGAAGTGAAGAGTCGCGGGCTTGGCCGCGATCTCGGCCGGTATGACAGCCTCGGTACCGTGGACCCGGTGAAAGGGGTTCCGTGCGACGTCCGAGGTGTGGTCTGTGGGACCCGGAGGACTTGAGGAGATTTTCAGCCCGGTGGCCTTTAGCTCGGTCAACCTCTTCTTCAATCCTTGTGCGATCGTGCGGTTCGTCACCTCGGTGCAGCCATTTGCTTGTGGGTGTGCGGCCGAGTGAGCGTTGATCGATCTGAAGCTCTTCGCACCATTCCTTGAAGTTTTGTCCACGAATTGGGTGCCGTTGTCGAGACCGAGCGTGCGGTATGCGGCGGCGGACTATATTTTCCACGAAGGTGCTCGAATCCTCCCGCTCGTGAGGCTCGATGGTGGCTCGGCCTCGACCCATTTGTGAAGTAGTCTATAGCAACGACTAAATATCGGCTGACCGGTGCGGTCGAGCGGACCAACGATGTCGATCCCCATTGCATGAAGGCCATGGGCTTTGTAAATCGCTCAAATCGGTGCAGGGTAGCTTCTTGGTGTGGAATGAAGGCGGCACGGACATTTTTGACAAGTTCAATTTGAATCTTGAATAAGTGTGGGCGATAATATCCCGACCTCAGCGTCTTTTTGAAAGAGCTCGGGAGCCGATGTGGCTTCATGAGATCCTCTGTAATTTCATTAAGCACGTGGTGACAACTTCTAGTCGAGGCACCTCGGGAGGGTTGAAGGTAAGACTTAGGTAGAGAGCCCTCATACATAAGATACTTCAGGATTTCACCATCATCTTTTGGCTTCTAGCCGATCCCGAGGTAGTGTGCCAACTTCGGGTATGCTTTTAGGCGTCGTCCGTTTGGTTCACCTCGAGATAACAACGATGTGGGGCGCCTCAATCTTCGGAATGAACTTCCTCTCTTGGCGGTTGTCGATGACGAAGCTAATTTCTTGAGGATGTCACTCGGCTATTTTCCTCTCGTGGGATTTGATTAATCTTGAAGTATCCGAATGAGGCGATCTCTTTTCCTTCTCAAGTCTTGCTTCATTCGATCCTCTTTAGCCTCGTATGTGCACAAGACTTGGTTTACCACGACACAGGAATCTCAAATATCTGGACTTTGTCCACTTTCAATTCCTTTGCTAGGCGGAGTCCCGAAATCGATTAGCCGTACTCCACTTCGTTGTTGGTGGTCGGAAGGTAAATCGGAGGCGTATGTCACCTCTTGCTTATACGGGCGAGAGAAGGATACCGCTCCTGCCACTGTCTTGCATGAAGCTCCATCCACGTACATCTGCCAACATCCAACGGGTGATGCAAAGTCAGGTTCCTCTGCCGTGAGGGTGGGAGTGACCTCACTGGTAGAGGTGACCTCAGTGAATTTGACCTCCACCAAGAAATCTGCAAGGGCTTGCCCTTTTATAGCCGGCCTGGGGGAGTATGAGATGTCGTGCTCGCCGAGCTCCAGTGCCCACTTAGCTATTCGTCCAGATGACTCCGGTTTTGATAAGACTTGTCTTAGAGGCAAATCCGTTAGTACCTGGATAGAATGAGCTTGAAAGTAAGGCCGGAGGCGTCGTTTGGCGTTCACCAAGGCCAGAGCTACCTTCTCGAGGTTGGTGTACCTCGTCTCCGGTCCTTTGAGAGCTCGGCTAATGAAGTAGATGGGGAGTTGCCGTCCCATCTCATCTCGCACCAGTACAGCACTAATTGCCTCGTCCGAGGTGGCCAGATATAACGATAGAGTTTCACCTTGCTTTGGGGCGGATAGTGTCGGCAGGTCGGCGAGATATTCCTTCAGCTGTGCTCTTCCTGCCAGGTGGAATCTGGAGCTCTCCTCAGGATCTTGAAGAAGGGAAGTTGCTTCTCGGCAGCTCGAGATAGGAATCGGCTGAGGGCGGCCAGGCATCCGGTGAGTTTGTGTATTTCACGGATGGTTTTTGGGATCTGCATGTCGAGCACCGTTTTCACCTTGGTAGGATTAGCTTTCAAGCCTTCTTGAGAAACCCAGCATCCCAGAAATTTACCCGTCTTCACCACGAATGTGCACTTCTGGGGATTGAGCTTGAGGTTGGCCGACCGAGGAGGTGAAGAATAGTTTCGAGGTCGATGGCGCAGTTCTCGACTTTTGCTTTTGACTACTATATCGCCGACATAGACCTCAACAATTTCTCCTATGTGATCCTTAAAGATCGCATCCACCATTCTTTGGTAGGTAGCTCAGTTTTTGAACGAAAGGCATCTTTCGGTGAGCAAAGTCACCAAGTCGATAATGAACTGTTTTTTGGGCGTCTTAGGGCTCATCAAGACTTGGTGGTATCCTTGTATAAATCCAGAAACCAAGATCTCATGCCCCACCAATGCTTCCACCTTCTTGTCAATGTCGGGAGGGTATGATCCTTTGGGCGGTGCTTATTGAGGTCGGTATAGTCGACATGTTGGATTTGTATCTTGAAAGCGGTTTGGTTGAGCTTGTATACAATGTTTCTGTTACCACTATTACAATCTCCTATCTGTTTTGAATACTTGATTGCATATATCCGTGTCCCTTATCTCATATATAAGTTAGATCATACGATGTGTAGAAGATCACGAAGTCTCGTATGATTGGTCAAACTTAATGAGATATAAAAAGTTTCACACGGTGAGGCGACTTAAGGACGAGTTGTCGGTTTAGGCTGCGGTATAGATAAGAAGTGACTTGACTTAGTTGCTTGTCTATCTTTGATGCGTCTACGGCGTATTGAAGGATCACGATGAGATGAGTTCTTCTTTACGACCGTCGTGAAGAACCAAGATCTCGGTGACTTACGATAATCTAAACCTCGATAAGGTATTAGGTGAGTATGAGTTCTTGACCATCACTTTGACTTGTTATGAGTGAGGGTTATATGTTCTAACCCAAGATTCTCCGCATCTTGGGTGGTGGCGATCTTGTATGTCACGCTAGTTATCTCAGTCGAGTAACCGTATCCGTTTAGGATGATGATGTCCCTTAAGGAGCTCAAAGGTTTATTGTACTAAACCTGCGGTTGAGTTAGCTCAAGTACAATAATAAGGTTGAGTGGTACTACTTAAGAAATAAGGATATTAATCGTTTAGCGGTCAGATTGCTAGAAATGATTAATGGACGTTCGATATCTTAAATACGAGGATTCGTAATGTCTAAGTGCAAGCCCGACTCAACTTGGTAATAAAGGGGTAAGTCGACATTCTTTCTCTAGTGGCATGATCGAATGTTTATAAATTAATTTATGTTACGGCTGAACATAAGATAATTAATTTATTTGAGGCCCATCTTTATTCCTTGCATTTGATCCACAGGCCGGCCCATCCAGCCCATAACTTGTAAAATCGGCGCCCTATAGCTCTCGAAGGCAAGATTTTATTCTCTTTATCCCACAAGGATATAATTATATTTATGGAATATGCATAGATCCTTTCCATATAAGATTATGGTAATAATCTTGAGAGTATGGAAATAATCTAAGAGTATGGAAATAATCCTAAGAGTATGGAAATAATCCTAAGTGTATGGTAATATTCCATATAGGATTATGGTAATATTCCATATAGGATTATGGTAACATTCCATATAGGATTAAGGTAGTGCATTATAAATATAAGGTATGAGATAATGTCTAAGACACTCACAAATTACAAGCAAGAATTTTCGCCACCCTCATAGTCTTGAGAGAGTTTTGAAAATTGTGAGAGCTCGGGTGATTTTCGGTGTATTCTCCATAGCTCGTCCTCACCGACGTTGGAGTTTGGGTATCCGGATCTGATCCGGAAGGTCAAAGCACGAGTCTCGACCGTTCAATCGATTCATCCCGTTCGTTCCACCTCGGCGGATCGAAAGGTAAACACGTGTAAACCCCAGCGTGTTGCGATTTAATTATATAGACGCATGCTAGGTTTATAATCAATGTATGGTGAATTAAACACCCAAGATGGATCCTCGGGCGGGGTTAACAAATGTCTTCCTACAATTGGTATCGAGCACGGGATCGAATCTTGGCTCATTGGATTAATTCACGTTTGATTATTACGTGCGTTTTATAATTGTGGATTTGTCGTTCATCGTGGCTCGTTTGTTTTGTTGGTTTTGTTTTACACCACGAGAAAATCCGTGGTTAGATTAGATTTTATTATGTAAATCTTGTGCGTAAAGAAGAACGAAGGCGAGCGAGCGAAGAGCGAAAACGACGGGAAAAGCAGGGGTTCTCGGCGAGACTTGGGTGGTTTCGCGGCGAAGTCTCGCGATCGCTAGGGCGATCGCGGCGGCTGCGGCGACGGCGCGCGTTCTCGCGGGATCCTGGCGCTTAGCGGCGAACTTCGCGATCGCGAGGATTACCCGCGAAGCTGCTTGCGGCGTCGCGAGCTAGCGGGCGGCGGGCGCGTTGTTGGCGAAACCCAGCGCCATGAGCGCACTTCATGATCGCGAGTATGGCGGCTGGGCGGCGATGTCTCGGCGGGCGTTCGGCGCTTGGGCGTGGCGCGCGTGTGCTCGATGGGTCGCGATCGCGTTAGCGACCGCGAAAGCATCCAGCGAGGCCAGCGGCGGCGCGCTGCGGGCCGGGCGGGCTTTGCCTGGCGCGCCCAAGACTCTTTGGGCCGACCGCCCGGATCCGTTTTCAGCTTTTTCCGCCCGTGCGGGCACGCGAGGCCCAATTGTTGAATCGGTCCGTGCCCGTGCGCGAGGCCGTTTTGAAGTTTAATTTACATACTTTTGTAAATCTATGTAATAGATTAGATTTAATTATACGGGTTTCACGATTGGGCGCGATGAGCGTTTTATTTTATTTTATCGTTCATATGCATGTCGTGGATGTTTAAATTATGCGGTAGCATGCTATGTATGTTTATATTACGTTGACAAACCTTTAAGTGTTTTACGTAATTGGATGCGCATAGTAAGCATGCTAGGTTTATCGCGTTTATCAAGCATATTTTAGAATTACTGCGAGCATGTTTTACATGTTGAGTTCTATAGAAAAGCATGCTAGGATTACGTGATCTGCATGGACAAACCTTTTGAATAAAAAGACTAAGCAAGCAACCCGACAAATTAATTTTCAAATTAAAATGTCAAGACCTCCACCTTTTGATCTCTAAACAAAGTGAGGCGCATGCGTGAGTAAACGATCCACACGCGTGGCTTGCTTGCCTTGTTTATCATAAGTTTGTTAGATGAGATTTCTAAATAAAACATTTTAAATCTATTGAGAAGTGGGAGTTTCATGTAAACGATCCACACGCGTGGCTTGCGTGTGCGATTTTTCATAAGTTCTCTAGAGATAGATATAAAATGAGATAACAAAAGAATTTGAATTGGGCGGTATGGTCCGAGTGAGTATACCAATTCTAAAATTCATCTTCTGTTTATTAAAATTGTGGTCATTGCTAGACATCACCTCAAGTACAACTTCATGAAGTCCCTTCTTGCGATAGTGATGTGGTCTAGTAAGGTCCAATCATTAATTTCATTTGTCATAAGGATAAGTTGACATGGATTGAAATTAAGCGACTAAAAGGTATATTTTAGTGCAGTCGAGGGTTCATGTGTAACGTCCACACGCGTGGCTTGCATGTGGGATTCCTTGGGCGATTGGAGGTTTCAATTAATATTGTTTTATCAAAGGTTACAATATTATTATTACGATTTATATGCGATCGTATGCTTATGTGTTTACATTATCGTTTCGGATATGTCTCTTACGCCGATTATCAATATGCTACTTTAAAATCCGTTATCCGGTCCAAATTTTATCGAGTGGAAGCGAAACATGGAATATGTTCTTATCGTTGAAGAACACATGTTTGTTCTCACTACTCCTAAACCCGATGCCCTGCGACGCGTCGACTAATGAGCGGCGAGTCGGCGAGACTTTGGAATAAGTCAAACAATATGGCTAAATGCTATATGATGACTCACGATGTCCAAAGGCTTGCGGTGCAGACATCGATCGATGGTAGACGCGACGATATTTGGTCAAGTCTCGAGTAAGTTTGGGCAGTCGGATCGGACAGTCCGCTTCCACACAATGAGAGAGATCTTGGCGTGTAAGATGGAAGAAGGAAGTTCAGTCCATGAACATGTCTCCCACATGACTCATCTCATGGATAGTCTTGATCAGTTGGGAGGAGGTATTGACGGCGAAGCCAAGGTCGATATCATCCTCAATACACTGCCCAAGTCTTTTGAGAACTTTCGCGTGAATGCGATCATGAGCAAGACCGAGTTTACACTTAGTCGGTTGCTTAATGATCTCGTTCTTTGCGGAAGGAGTTATGGGAAAGGAGCACATGCTCTTGCTAGCACATCTAAGGGCCCAAAATTTCCGTTGCAAAATGGAAATAGAAAAGGGTGCAAAGGTGGTAAAGGCGAGGAAATAGTGGGAGTAATGGGAGCGAGAACATGGTTGCCACCGAGGCTTGAAGAAGCGAAGGAGAAGGCAAGTGCTTCAAGTTGGCAAGGCGGGCATTGGAGGCAAGTGCCCTATGCTCGAGGCTCAGTGCGCCGTTTGCTTTAATGTAACGGAAACATGTTTAGCGACTTGTTCTACCCGTTCTTGGGTAGTAGATCTGGTATAGTGATCATGTTTGTTACACCTGCGGGGTTCTGCGGACAAGGGAGCTGTTTGATGGCGAGATAACGATCTCCATGGGCAACGCGCGAAAGTCGGCTGTTGCTGAGTTGGAGATGTTCTTTATGTTTTGGGACAACAGTTTTAGTTTTGAAAGGCGTTTTATATGTGCGGTTTTCGTGGAACCTTGTTCTGTTTGAAATTATTTACTCATGGATATTACATTATTTTTGATAGTGGTGTTTCTATCATAAGAAATGACGAAGTTATCGTGTTGGCACCTTATATAATTAAGCTTTATACTATTTACGCAAAACATAATACCTATAACTATGTTGCATCTTCATCAAACCCTAAAAGAAAGTTTTCTTATGAAGATGACTCTACTTTTCTCTGGCATCTTAGATTAGGTCACATCAATCTAAATAGGATCAAAGGCGGCTAAGAATGGGCGTTGGGTAATCTCACGATTACTCCGGTTCCCGATCTGCGAATCTGTATAGAAGGTAAGATGTCGACCGGACCCTTCAAAGCGAAGGGTTATAGAGCCACGAAATGTTGGAGTTAGTCCATTCGGACTGTGTGGACCAATGTCCACACAAGCTCGTGGAGAATGCGAGTATTTTGTCACTTTCATTGGCGATTACTCAAGGTGCGGATACATATACCGCTTCACCGCAAGTCGAATGCTTTGAGAAATTCAAAGAGTTTAAGGCGGAAGTGGAGCGAAGCTAGGTAAGAGTGTCAAGTCACTGCGGTCCGATCGCGGTGGCGAATACCTCGATAACGAGTTTATGGACTATCTAGTGAAGTGTGGGATTACATCCCAACAGCACTTCACCCGCACACCACAAAATGGTGTGTCGGGCGAAGAAATAGGACTCTTTTTAGAAATGGTTAGATCTATGATGAGTTATGCTACATTGCCTATTTCGTTACGGGGTATGCCTTGAGGCGGTGACATACTTGCTAAATCTAGTACCGTCCAAGTCAGTTGAAAAGACCCCTTTCGAGTTGTGGTTTGGGCGCAAGCCCAGTTTAAGCCACATAAGGATATGGGCGATCCGACATGTCTTGAACAAAAAGGTCGACAAGTTGGAGGCTAGATCCGGCGCAAAGGCTGTTTATTGGCTATCCTAGAGGAGCGAAGGTGGTTTATTCTATAGTCTAAGGATCGGAAGGTCATTATTAGCACTAATGCTCGATTCTTAGAAGAGGACTACATGAAAAATCATAAGTCCAAAGTTGAAATCATTCTTCAAGAATTAGAAGATGATCGTGTTCCACCACCGATTAGGCCAAAGGTACGAGATGTCGAGTCTAGTGGGAGGATCGACACGGATACTTGAAAAATTGAAGTGGGTGGAGTTCCACCGGAGATACCGACCGCATGCTGGTGGTACCTACATGACAAGTTGTGCAAGTTAGAGAACCACAAGTATCTGCACCCACCGTTGCCATTGTGCTGTAGAACCTCGTCGTAGTGGGAGGGTTGTTCGTCGACCCGAGCGATTTATGTTCGTGGGTGAATCTTGGTTTAGTCCCAGTGACGAACATGCAATAATCGACCCATGGACATACAAGGAGGCGATCAAGATATTGATGCAAGATCATGGCACACCGCTATGGACTTAGAAATGGAGTCCATAACGGCTATGGATGTATATGAAAGACACCTCTACCGGATGGCAAGGAAGCCATAGGTAGTAAGTGGATATCAAAAGGAAGAGATTCCGATGGAGAGGTTTCGACTTTTAAAGCCGGGCTTGTGGCGAAAGGGTACACTCAGTTGAGGGCATCGATTTCGATGAGACCTTTTCGCTGTAGCAATGCTCAAGTCCATCGAATTCTTCTAGCCATAGCAGCCCACTTGAACCTAGAGGTTTGGCAAATGGATGTTAAAACCGCTTTTCTAAACGGTTACCTTGAGGAAGGTAGAGACATCTATATCGCAACACGAAGGTTATGTGGTAAAGGGTGAAGAGCATCTAGTATGGAAGCTTAAGAAGTCCATTTATGGACTTAAGCGAACCTCCGATCATGGAACTTACGCTTTGACGGGTGGTAAAATCCTATGGATTTACCGGTTACTAGCGAGTTGTGTGTATCGGTTAGATGTCAACGGTGATGTGGTATTTCTTGCACTTTATGTAGATGACATCCTTCTAGTTGGCAACAACGTGAAGTCGTTATCGACGTAAAGAGTTGGCTATCCGATCGGTTTCAAATGAAAGACTTAGGAGATGCGGCGTACATTCTTGGGATCAAGGTTTACCGAGATCGCAAGAAGAAAATATTGAGCTTATCTCGGGCGTCTTACATTGATCTTGTGATTACTCGTTTAGTATGCGACCGCCAAGAAAGGATTGCTACCTTTCGGACATGGCGTTCCTTTATCTAAACGCAGTCACCTATGACCGCAAAGGAGATAGAGGAAATGAGACAAGTTCCTTACGCTCGCCGTAGGAAGTCTCATGTCTGCAATGCTATGCACGAGGCCGATATCCGCTATGCGGTAGGCATAGTAGCTAGATATCGCCTAACCTGGACAAGCTCATTGGATTGCGATAAGCATATACTCAAGTACACGAAAGGACTCGAGATTATAGGCTGGTTTACCATGCAGATAGTCTAATGCCTTTGGGTTATCTGAGACTCGGATTTCCAAGTGACCGTGATGAGAAAAAGTCGACCTCGGGCTATGTGTTTACCTTGGGAGGTGGGCCGTATCTGGCGGAGTGCAAGCGTGATGCATTGCGGACTCTACCATGGAAGCCGAATATGTAGCCGCTTCGGAGGCTTCTAAGGAGGCTGTATGGTTCAAGAACTACCTCATGGATCTAGATGTGGTACCTGGTTTGCCCAAGAGTATCATAGTTTACTGTGATAACTTTCGTGCGATGTGAAACTCGAAGGAACCACGGACCCACAAGGCGACTAAACACATAGAGAGAAAGTACCATGTCATACGAGAAATCGTTAGACGAGGTGACGTGCTGATTGAAAAGATTGATCTGACGGAAAATCTAGCGGATCCATTCACGAAGAGCCTATGCCGCAAAAAGTCTACGATGGACACGTTAGAGGACTTGGATTGCGCTTGATGGCACCCACTTAGAAAGGAAACTTTTGTATAAGTGGGAGAAGCAAAGTGATGGTTGTTTGTAATAGCTAGTAGAAAGACACATTGTATACTAAAAGTTTGCTTTAGTATAAGTGGGAGATTGTTGGATTGTATCTTGAAAGCGGTTTGGTTGAGCTTGTATACAATGTTTCTGTTACCACTATTACAATCTCCTATCTGTTTTGAATACTTGATTGCATATATCATGTCCCCTTATCTCATATATAAGTTAGATCATACGATTGTGTAGAAGATCACGAAGTCCGTATGATTGGTCGAGCTTAATGAGATATAAAAGTTTCACTGGTGAGACGACTTAAGGACGAGTTGTCGGTTTAGGCTGCGGTATAGATAAGAAGTGACTTGACTTAGTTGCTTGTCTATGCTGATGCGTCTCGGCGTATTGAAGGATCACGGTGAGATGAGTTCTTCTTCGACCGTCGTGAAGAACCAAGATCTCGGTGACTTACGATAATCTAAACCTCGATAAGGTATTAGGTGAGTATGAGTTCTTGACCATCACTTTGACTTGTTATGAGTGAGGTTATATGTTCTAACCCAAGATTCTCCGCATCTTGGGTGGTGGCGATCTTGTATGTCACGCTAGTTATCTCATGTCGAGTAACCGTATCCGTTTAGGATGATGATGTCCCTTAAGGAGCTCAAAGGTTTATTGTACTAAACCCCTGCGAGTTGAGTTAGCTCAGTACAATAATAAGGTTGAGTGGTACTACTTAAGAAATAAGGATATTAATCGTTTAGCGATCAGTTGCTAGAAATGATTAATGGACGTTCGATATCTTAAATCTGGGATTCGTAATGTCTAAGTGCAAGCCCGACTCAACTTCGGTAATAAAGGGTAAGTCAACATTCTTTCTCTAGTGGCATGATCGAATGTTTATAAATTAATTTATGTTACAGGGTGAACATAAGATAATTAATTTATTTGAGGCCCATCTTTATTCCTTGCATTTGATCCTGGCCGGCCCATCCAGGCCCATAACTTTGTGAAAATCGCCCTATAGCTCTCGAAGGCAAGATTTTATTCTCTTTATCCCACAAGGATATAATTATATTTATGGAATATGCATAGATCCTTTCCATATAAGATTATGGTAATAATCTTGAGAGTATGGAAATAATCCAAGAGTATGGAAATAATCCTAAGAGTATGGAAATAATCCTAAGTGTATGGTAATATTCCATATAGGATTATGGTAATATTCCATATAGGATTATGGTAACATTCCATATAGGATTAAGGTAGTGCATTATAAATATAAGGTATGAGATAATGTCTAAGACACTCACAAATTACAAGCAAGAATTTTCGGCCACCCTCATAGTCTTGAGAGAGTTTTCGAAAATTGTGAGAGCTCGGGTGATTTTCCGGTGTATTCTCCATAGCTCGTCCTCACTCGACGTTGGAGTTTGGGTATCCGGGATACAGATCCGTAAGGTCAAAGCACGAGTCTCGACCGTTCAATCGATTCATCCGTTCGTTCCACCTCGGCGGATCGAAAGGTAAACACGTGTAAACCCCAACGTGTTGCGATTTAATTATATAGACGCATGCTAGGTTTATAATCAATGTATGGTGAATTAAACACCCAAGATGGATCCTCGGGCGAGGTTAACAAATGTCTTCCTACACGACACACATCGCCATCCCTCACGGCTTTGAACTACAACGGATTAGCCATCCAAGTTGGGTATTTAACCTCGTCTGAGTTTTAGCCTCCACAGGTTGGGTTACCTCGTCTCTTATGATCGCTTCGCTCGCGACAAAACTTCTCTTCTTACGCGAGGCTGGTTTAGTGGCGGATCAATGTTGAGGCGATGAGTTATGAGTTCGAGGCGAGACCCATCATATCCAATGGAGACCATGCAAATACATCTCTATATTCCTTAGAAGTCATGACTTTGTTGGCGAATATTGGTGAACCTTGGGTACCAACCTTGACAACTTTGGAAGGGTCGTCGTCGTATAGTGAAGATTCTCGGTCGGATCATCCCGGGTGGCAACTTCGGAGGTTCTCAGTAATTGCTAGGCACGAGGTAAGGCCGCATCTTGAGTTGAGACTCATAGGCATTCTTTAGGCTGCCGTTTGGTCACCTTGAATATGCTTAACACTCCCAGGGTGGGTATCTTAATGGTGAGGTGGTATACGGAGCGGCGGCTCAGTTGCATCTGATCAATCTCTTCCCATGATAATGTTGTATGGAGAGGAGCTCGGACCGGGAAAAATTGAATGGCCTTGGTAACCGACACGAGGGCGCGCCTACGGTAAGGAAGGTAATGACACCTTCGGTTGAACCGCCTCTTGAGTAAAGCTCATGGCCGGGAAGGTGCGGGGTGTACTAATTCCTCCGACATCAAGTTTATCCGAGCAGCTACGGAATATGATGCTAACGGAGGCTCGATGTCAATGTAGACCCGATGTACATTCTTGTTACCCACCACGGCTTGTATTGTAATGGCATCCTGGTGAGGCATGATCTTGGGTACTGGGTCGTCTTTGGAGAACACGATGTTTTCTCCATCCCGAAGTCGCTTGTTTTTCGGCTCTTCGGGGGTCGGCCTCCGAGCTTCATTTCTAAGCGACGACCTCGTCGTACCAACTGGCAGTCCGGTTATAGCGTAAACCTGCTCCATTGCATTGGGACCTTCGTCCTCGTCATCTTCAGGTCGGGTTGCCGTTGAGGTCGGTCCGCAGTTGTTACCACCTCCATTTTTCCCTCTGCGCTTTTTATTACCTGGCCCAGATCGGCCGGTGTACTTCTTCAGCGCTCCTTCCTTGACGAGCTCGTCAATCTGTGAGCTCAAGGACTTGCAATCTTCCGTATCGTGACCGTACCCACGGTGGTAGTCACAATACTTTCCGTTGACTTTTTTAGATCCTCCTTTCATAGGAGGAGGTTTTGAAAAAGCTCGGTGTGAAGCTCAAATATTTCCATACTGGATTTGAATAGAGGCGATCGTTATTACCAGGGTTTGGCCGAGGTCCCAGCCTTGATTCTACTGGTCCCTTCTTTATTCTTTCGAACGCACTTCGGCGTTCAGCACCTCGGCCCCGATCCTCTGGCTTCCTTCTCTCAGTCCGCTGCTCATCCCAGATCTCTCTCTTCTTCCGGTCCGACTCGTCCCCTTTGACAAAGTTGTCGACGGTGGTCCAAAGGCGACTAGCGTCTTTGGTCATTCACGGGTGATCTCTTTATTGAGCTCGGGTCGGATCCGTTCTTGAATCGTTGATGATGTAGAGATCGTTACTCTCATCTATTTTAAGGGATTCCATGATGAATCGGAGACGAAATTCGACATTGTTTCGTCCGTCCTTGACGGATTATGCGAGATCGGATGAAGGTTGTTGAGGCGGCATCTTACGGTAAGCGCCATTTGAACCGATCCATGAGGTCTTTGAAGCAATGGATGCTTTGATACGGCGAGCGAGGTGAACCAGCGTCGGCGTTGGAGATCGGCACCTAGGAAAGACCTTACACATATGGAAATCTTCCATCCTTGGTTTGCCATATTGGTGGTATAGGCAAATAGGAAGTCGAAGGATCTCGAGGCCATCGATGCAGCAATATTCGGAGCCGGTATCGCCGTGGCAGGGGTGTATCCAGAATCTCCCTTGAAAAAGAGATAATTCGTCCGTGTCGGTCGAATCCGGGGAGTTCGTTACCATCCCTCTCCGGGGGAGTGGGAGATCGATAACGACGTCTGTCGTCTCTTCGAGGGGGAGTTCGACTTCGTCTTTCCTCCCTTCTTTCCCATCCATTTTCATGGGTATCACGTCGAGGTGGAGAACGACTCCGCGGAGGGTACGAGGACGAATGAACCCTGGTATCGGGGCGATCATTATGCCGTGATGAACGTTGATTGTTTCGGAGAGGTGGCGACCTCGATTACTGTAACCACCGCTTCGGCACTCTTGAGGGCCCGCTCGCTTGTCCTCCGGTTGAGGAAACTCGGAATTGATTGAGGTTGGCGTTGAGGAACTCGGACCTTTGCTCGACCGAGGACCTCGTGGGAGCGGTGAACCTCGCATTCACCGTCTCGAGGTCGGTGTCTTCCTCTTCGTTGGGGCGGCGATCCTGAGGGTGTATGGAAGCATTTTCCATGTGACCCTCAGGTGTGTGACCGCTGGTGGCGTCCGCAATCCCCTTTCCCCGGCGTTGTGTGACCACCTGATCGTCCTCTGCACGATTGTTACCGACATCGCCGGCAGTACTAGCGTTTGCACGTGTCCTTGCCATTAGATTGTAAAAAACACAGCTTTTTGTTCAAGAGTTTCCCACAAACGGTGCCAATGATAAATCTAGTGTGCGAGATTTATGAAAACAGTAAAGAACACGAGAGACTTTTACGTGGTTCGATCAAGAATAAGATCTACGTCCACGGAGGAGATGATCCTCAAGATGTTTACTATAATTCGATTACAGCAAGTATCTCAAAGGGCTCTAGTATTCAGTAATTTGCTAACCCTTTTACCTTCAATCTAACTCCTATTTATACACAAACGTAAACCTTGCCACGAATCCTTGATTGGCGGGCTCATGATTCTCCTATAATGACCATGATCTCCACCATTATTATCCATGATTTCTACCGTTACCTCATTACGTTACCCATAATTATCGTCATTTAGGCGTGTAGGAGTAGAGGCAACGAGAGGTTAGGCCCAGCTCGTTTGAGGCCTACTATTGGGCACGAGAGGTTGGGCCATATCCTATCACGTAACAACAAGATCACTATTATATATATACACACATACACATATATACATATAATATTTGAGTTATACGATTTAACTACTTTTTCGACCGATTTATATTATTTATGAAACTATTTTCATTGAATTAAACTTGCGTGGAATCAAGCTATCGAATTAAGCGAAATTAATTTGAGTTTCTGCATGTGTGTGTGCGTGTAATAGAGTAAGGCAGGTTAAACAAGTTTTTGGTTTAAGTGGAGAGTGTTTATTAATATACAAGGTGACTATTGAAATTTTCTATTTAGAGTTAATTATGAGGCACGGACACTCCTGTGATCCTATCCATTTGGATATAAGGTCATCCACCTTAATTAAATTTTTTTACAAATTAATAAATTTTAATTAAAAAATAATAAATTATCTTGAGAATTAATAAATTTTAAGTAAAATTCTAATTCATCCACAATTAAGTAATGATTAATGACTAATCAATAACTAACTATCACGTGAGTGTTGGCATTTAATTATTTGACAACTAGCTAATGTTGTGAATATGCGAGGTAGCCTAGCTAGTTCTTAATGAATACGCAACGATTTCTTTTTTTTTTTTTTTTTAATTTGATCAAATTTAAATATTATAACAATATTTTGATGTATGATTCGTAGATTTCGGTTAAGTAATAATATAGAATTTTATCGGTAAAGATAGTTTGGTGATTGATTTGAGTTCCAATTGCATATATATAGGGGAGGGTTAACGTAAGAGCTATTTTTATTGTGAGAACGTGAGAACCAAAAAATGATGAATTTAGTGTGAAACTTGATGAATCCGCTGGAAAAGTTACCGAATACAAAAAAAATGGAATTTTCGCCTCTCATTGGATTCGAACCCTAGGTGAAAATTCTGAACTTTTGGATTCAGTAATTTTCTCAGCAAATTCATTAATTTTCATAGAAAATTCATTTTGTTCGTAAAGAATTTTCATGGTTCTTAGTTCTCACGTTAAAATTAGTTCTTATTTGAACCTCACTCTATATATATATATATATATATATATATATATGAGGGATCAAATAGTACCCAAGTCTGATATAGTATATAATACGTAATCTCATCCACTCATCTCATAGATCCTATGGTGGAGATTTTTTTCGGATTTTGTAAAGCCATTTGGCGCTGATTTCGCTACAGTAAGGGTAGATTAGTAATTTGATTATATAATACAAAAAAAATCATGCACGTTTTAAAACAGAAAACTGCATACGTTTGAACACAAAATCGCATATATTTGAACAAAAAACTACATGCGTGTTAACAAAAAAATGAATGAGATTTATTTCTCCAGAAACTATATGCATATTTGTTATACAGAAAACTACATACAATTGAACATAAAACTGCATAATATTGAATACAAAATACATATGAGATTGATTACTCCAAAATTTATTCTCACGTTTAGATCGATTACTTCTAACTTCATAATTCGAAAGAAAATAAATGAACAACAATAAAGAAAGTAAATGATCAACAAGATAAGTGTTTGTGTATATTGGAGAAGATATAAAGAGATATATCATGAATGAGAAACCTATGATTTTCTTTTTTAAAGCATGCATGTTTGTGTTTCGTAGTATGCATGTTTGTGTTTAGTCGTATGCAAGTTATTGTTTTTGTAATTTGCATATTTTTGTTAGAAAATATACAGATTTATATTTTTTAGTATGCATGTTTACGTTTTATAGAATGCATGTTGACGTTTTGTGGTATGCATTTTTACGTTTTACAATATGCATACTTCATTTTCGACAGCAAAACTCCTCATTATCATTCTTCGTCGTTTTGCCGCTTCTTTCTCCGATAACCGTCGAACTTCGTCATAAACTACCGCCATTACAACCATATCTCTCGATTCTTCAAAATCCACATCTCTTTTTTTCACAAAATATCTCAAATTTCTTTTCAAAATTTTAATTTTCTTCTATTTTTTCTTTCAAAAGCTGTTGTTTTATGCTTCACATCGCTGCTATCCTGCCACCACCGTCATTCGCTGTTGCTTTGCACTAGAATCGTAAATGAGCCAAGCTATTCGTGAGCTATTCGGACTTGGTTCAATAAAGTTCGTTCGGGTTTGTTTAGTGAAGCTCGTTAGCTAAACAAACCAATCTTGAGCATGATAGTATTAAATTCGTTGGTTCGTGAACAAGTTAGTTAAGCGATTTACTTTGAAAATACAAAATTATTAACTATATAAAATTATTTTCTTTCTATAATTAGTAATTATTGTGTTAAATCTCTAGTTATTTTATTTTTATAAGAAATCAATAAATATATTATTTTATTGTGGATAAAATAATTTATTTTAAAATAAAATAATTAATATTCTAAACATATATCTAAATTTAGAAAGTATGTTTAGGTTCGATTAAAGCTCGAATAAGCTCGTAAGCTCGAAATATTCGATAAATAAAACTCCAGACTCGGTTAGATACTAAACAAACCAAGCTTGAGCACGATAGTGTTCGGCTCGATTCGGTTCGATTACATCCCTAACTGCAACCACTACTTCCCGTCGTCGCCGCCTTCATAAAAAAATTCGAAGAAGATGAAGAAAATCGGAGGAGAGAAGAAGAAGAAGAATGCTAAGTTTTTATTTTTGCCCAATATACCCTTGAGAAAATTAAAAGATAAATAAAAAAAGGATTGCCAAGTGTCAGAACATGGTGTGGTACATGTTGAAATGTGTGATGCAAATTGAGTCTTATATCTACCTAAGGGTCGAGTATTAGGGAACCCAACCCTATATATATATATATATATATATTGTGTATTTAATTACAAACTCTTAAAAATATTGTTGAAATTGCAAAATAGATCATAGTTTGTGATTTATTTGAAAGTTTTTCCGTAAATCTAAAAACTTGGTTAAATAGAGGATTTGTAAGGATATTCCTCCTTTCAGATAATTAAGTTTGTACCTTGTAGAATGGATTCAGGGATTAAATCAAAGGAAGAAAAACAATTTGAAATTAATAACTAAAATATAAAACAAACTAACTGCAACAGGCAAGCCAAATACTCAGTAGTCACACCATCAAATAGGATCACATATATTTATAATTTACATGAGAACCTTATATACAATAGTTCCAATATGATAACAACAATTTCTGGTATAATTGTACAGCTTTTATTACAACTCCTCACTTAATTTTTACAATTTTGATGCAGTTGAGCAAGTCATCGTATAGAAATCTTGCAGAAAGCTGTGAAAACATGAACAGTAGCCGCTAGGTTTTCTTAATAGAGAGAAATTGTTGTACAAACTCAAGGGAGGAACTTCTCCAGTAAACCTCCAAAGAAGAAGCTAGTCTTTGCCCAACCACTTGCTTCGAGTGCTTTCGTGTTCATTGGCGCCTTCTTCACGTTCAGCCGCATCGTCTGCCCAATCTCCTTGCGCAGCGCTTCTATGATCTTTGCATCTACTGGTTTACCCGATGCATCACTCACGTAGAACACGTTCATGGCTTGCTCCCCGACTGTTGTCACACCTGCTCTCGTGACTGAGAGTCCATTTTCTCGGAGGATTCGGGTTACTTCCGAGAGCAGTCCTACTCTGTCCTTTGCACAAAGCTCCAAGCTTAGACCCTAATCACATTTCAAAAACAAAGAACTCAGAAAATGTATTTTGTTTTATTTTTTACATTTGAATGAGATAGCAAGGTATGTAATTGCAAGTGCATTAATAAATTCAGTATCCTTACGAAAAAAATAGAGAATGAATAAATTAAAAAATTCCGGTATTTTCTATTACCTCGCTTGTTCGTCGTCTGATGGCTGCTTCAAGACACTTGATGGCCTTTTCTTTCTCTCCTTCTGTCTGCAGTGTGCAACCGTCCATGTGTCGTATGAAATATTCCTACAAATCGAAGATTGCCTGTATCAGTAGGGGCAACGAATGCAAAAGGGTAGATAGATTCAACACAAGAAGCATAGCTGCTACAACAAGTGGTGTTGGAAGGAATATAAAAATGAGGGGATACTAACCTGTGAAGCATAGGGGCCGTCGGATGAGATGGTAGCGTGGAAGACAACGTACTGCATGTCCGTGAGGTGCACACAATGTCAAACATGAGCTTCGGTCTATCTTTGCACTTGACAGTAACCACAGAGTAATCTTTCTCTTCGCATCGCTCAATAGTCACATTTGGTTTGACAGGACAGTCCGGCTCGGTTCCAGTAACTTCATAGTCTCTATCAGCAAAGAAAAGCTGGTGCAGGCGTCTATCGATGTGGGTTGAACCCACAGAAAAGCTAGTATAAGCTACGGAATCATCAGTACCACACCCACGAAGAATGTTTTGAGCTGCTCTTCCATAGCAGCCAACCGAGGTATCATCCACAGCCGGTTGGTGGTTTCATCATTAACGTACAGAACGCATGCACACGCCGGTTGTGGGTCCAAACTTCAGCAGCAGCAACATTGATCTGTAGATTGGCAAGCACAGCAGAAATTTCTGACAAGAGACCAGGCCGATCCGGGCCTATAAGCTCAATAGCAGTGCAGTCACCCACAGAGTTCAATCCTAACCTCTTCCTGGCGATGGCTTCAATAAGCCTGACATGTTTCCTTTTGGTCCTAAAGCCTAGTTTTAGATAATGATAAGGAAAATTATGACATGGAAAACCAGACTTTCAACATGAACATATTTCTCTAAAATAAGAAGCGGCTTGGGAAACAAGAAAAAATGCATACATCACATTTTATGGAGTTTCTCTGCTTCAGAGTTATTCGAGTAGGGATGATTTTGTTTAGAAAATCTAAGCTAGGAGCAAATGCAGCATACCTTTTCTATGTATTCAATAGTCTTGCTATCGCTAATCTTTTGCCCGTGTTGATCAGTGACGTGAAACACTGAAAAAAGAAGAAGAATTGGTTCGCTTGTCTTCTTACATGAACCTAGAAACCAACTGACACACAGAGAGATGTGCTAGCATAATGTTTGCCAACATAGCGAAGCATGTGCATGCTCAAGATTTCATAGATCAGTAGTTTAACGATTGGTGCATTAAATAAATTAATACAGTTTACAATGATGCATTGTGAGTCGCTACAAATTAGTTATTTCAAACAATGTCAGATTCAAAGCCTCAAAGCAAGACCTGAGAGTTCTTTTAAGTGCTGTTTGGTTGGAAAAAGTCAGAGAAAAGCATGCATACCATCCATAAACCACCCGCCATCAGAGGAAATGTAAGCTTTTGTAATTGTAAGGTCAAGGTCCGTGAGATTTGCACCACCTCCAGTAGTATCCCTGGTTTGTTCATGCTGTCAACCTAAGCAATGTAGAATTGATCTCGTCATTTTACCAAAACCATAAGGAGTGCTTGCAGACAGTGCAGATGATGGTAGACATATTTGCTTCAATTAAATGGAGTTATCTTTAAGTGCAGATGATAGTACAAAGAAGTTAAATTTTCTCTATTTCATTAATTCTTCCTAATAATTAGTTCAGTACTTGACAGCACATTTAGAATTAGCCATGTGCCAAGAGAAATTAGTACAAGAAGATGTGGATACATTATGAGGCGAAGGCGGAAGGTTTCATGAGACTCCCCTTGGTAGAACAAGTTCGGCTAATCAGGGTGTTCAGTCAGTTTCGTATACCTTATGTAGCCACAATCCATTACTTACTTAATGCTTCTACATCAAAGGAGATACGCAATTAAATCAGGCACCCCTAGTTTCAAGGATTTAGGAGCATAAGCATATCTAAAATGGCATTGACAGTCATTTAGTGCTCAATTGGTATTCAATTTCTTTTCCCTATCTCAATTTCTGAAGGAAAAATTCGTCACCAACTGTGTTAGGGATACAAGCAAGGAGCCCTAACTCTCCCCACAACCATGGTTATAGGGAAAGGATTGACACTCACTTATATACCACTCCACACTTGCATGTGTAGTCGATGTGGGATATCCCACATCATAACAATACCTTCCCTTGAAACCGTCGTCCACGGACGGCCAACTCCGGAAGTCCTCCCCACCCACGGCTGGGTCCGCGGTGGGGCCCACCCAAGTTGCTGGCCTACCCACGACTCCATTCGCTGTGATACCAGTCCTGGGCCCACCCGGTTTCCCGGGCCAATCAACGGGTCGCCCCTTCCCGTAGACGTACGATCCGGTAGGTCGGACCATTGTTAGGGATACAAGCAAGGAGCCCTAACTCTCCCCAAAACCATGGTTATAGGGAAATGATTGACACTCACTTATATACCACTCCACACTTGCATGTGTAGTCGATGTGGGATATCCCACATCATAACAAACTGACACATTTGCATTCACATGCTGACAACAAGAGCACTAGATTATATTTGATGATATTTTGGAACAGAATGCAAACCATAAATCGGGTGCTTTCCCTAAAATTTGACAACTCTTGGGATGGTTACCTTGACCAGAGTGCAATCGCTGCAGCTAGAGTTGTCCACAGAAACCCTGAAATAGGTAAACAAATATAACTGAACACTATTTTGGAAAATACATATATAAAACCTTAATCTAACATGATAGAACAACCAAATCTAAATTTCAACTTTGAATATCAAATACTTATATAGAAAGATACTCTAAGAAATGAGCATATGATCTGACCATCACAAATGCAAGAAGACAGAAACAATACATCTTCTATCAAAGGTAAAAATGCAAAGGTTTTGGAACTGAACTGTGGAGGATTTATTCTGATGCTTAATGTCTCGTACTCAGGATCAAAGTATGCCCACGAACCCATTCTCTTCTCTCTGTGTCAAAGCCAAATGAGCATTAGTGAGAAACGTGCATATTATATTTCATGAAATATTGAAGTGTTTGAACTGTTGATGTAAGGAATTGCTTAATTGAAAGGAATGGTTATTTATATTGTCAATAACTTATAGTTTACTATTTCAACATACCCACTGATTATCGTATTGATAGTATAATATACTTCATTTCTACTCGTTAAGAAAACAGGATTCATAGTAATAGAAGATAAGGGAGTTGAAAGTATCAGTGCAGTTAGAGAACTTTTGAGATGTTAAGAAGAATATGAATCAAGAAGACTCTCTGCAACATAAGCAAAATCAATGTCCACAGATAAAACTAAATGTTCACATTTTCAATGTGTTGCATTTCTTTTGGAAAAGAAAGCATGGCGGATATAAGGTGAAAGTCATATTACGTAAATATATCAACAAAAGATATTATAAAACAATGTTTGATAAGAAAATTGTGGAACCTCTTCGGCGAATGATTAGCTCTTTTCCAGTAGCACGACTTTTATGGAGAACACCTTTACATTGTGACAATTGCAATTGTCTGCAGTAAGATGATAATAGTTTTACAATCTAAGCCCACAAATCAACTAAATTTGGAAAGAAGTAGATAGCCAAGTCAAAATATTTAAATATCTCATCATTTTGTTTCTAGAAAGAACGAAAAAAAATTGTGAATCTGCAAGGAACTGAACGGACGACTGACACTCTTCCCAATCACAGTAACAAATACTGTGTTGTTTCTCATATATGAACATCCATCTACCAAGGTCACAACATTGATTTGCAATAGTTAAAAGATAGATTGATTATAAGTGATAATAGAATGTCAAAATTGGACCAAGAAAGAACACCAAGACCAAGCTGCAGCTTTGTTCATAGAAAAGCTCCAGTAAGTATGAGCATTTCAATGCAACTATACATCCCCTCCAGATGGCAAATTCTACCATTCATCATAATAATGAAAATACAGATATACAGCCTTTTCTGAGCAAGAATGAGTAGGGAACCGACCCTCAAATATGAGCATTTCAATGCAACTATCATACTTGCAAAACCTAGCTTAAAAAGGCTAATACAATTGAATCAAAATGTCGCCCAAGTTTTATTTCTAAATATAGGACAGCTACTGTAGTTAAAATTTCCATTAATATACTAGAAAGACTACTGTACACACAATCAACCCTGAACGCACAAGCTTTTACTTAACCTGAAGGCATTTAAATGTTAACAATTTCGAATAAGAATACTAATTAGCTCACAATTAGCATGCACAGGGCATGTGAGCTCAATAAATCATTCAACAATTATCATATTGAGAGATAGTTTAAGGTATGCATATGACAACTTTCACATGGCTAAAACGAACTTGAGTCATCATCTAATTGAACTACAAACCATTTTGAATCATTTACTGCAAAAATATATTGTTGCAGCAGAAGCACAAAATTCTCAGAAAAATGTTAATGGCAGAACACAAGTTAATAGCTACTCGCCAAATCAAAATCAACAAAAGGCAGCGAGTCTCGTTTAAAATTATCATTGCGAGCTTTACCAGGCAAAGCTGTTTATATTGATTAAAATAGAGGCATACTGAAATGCTTTACATCTTATCGCAATCAGTAAATTTTACCTTAATTAGAATTCACAAAATCAGCACAGCACTTAGAAACCAACAATTTCGCAGAGGTAGCAACCGAATTACAGTAGGAATTTATTAAACCTATTAATTGACCCTTCTAGCAAATTCTCGACAGCAATTGAATCACGTCTTTCGCAAAGCATCAAACAATTCTCTCTCTCTCTCTCTCTCTCTCTCTCTCTCTCACACACACACACACACAGAGACACACGCACATACACACACATGGAGTAGGACAATTCACTAACCTGCAGCTCTGAGAAACGGAATAGGTGTGAGGGGAAGCTTGCAGTTGACAGTTGGGTTCACATATACATGACCTGTGCGTGTACAAATTGGAGTGAAAGAGACAAGAATGAAAACTTTCGACGTTGGAAGAGCACTACCCTCCACTATTATTAACAACTCTCTCTCTATATATATATGGGATAGTGGGTGTTAGAAAGAGAAGGAATCTACAATGTTGGTGAAAAATGAGGTGGAGAAGAAGAGATTGGGCAGTGGATGCATGGACGAATGGTGGGAGGGCGAGTGCAGTTGTTGGTGGAGGCTAGAGAGAGAGAGGGAGCTCGCGCGTGAGTAATTCATCAGAGCGTGGCCTTTAAATAAGCGAATATTTAACTCTAATCCGACAAAGTACAGCCATAGGATAATGACGCGGCGACCCAACAGTGGATTCTAGTGCGGATACTGCCCACGCTCTTCGCGGAGCGTGCCGAGTACGGCTGGTTCTTGGTTTTGACTTGGTTGTTTGGTTGAAGTCACGCGCTCTCTCTCCCCTACGCACATATATCTATCAGCCGATCTGGCTGACGTTGATGTATATGTCTCTTTTTATAAAAACACCCAACTTGTTTCAAGAAGAAAAAATAATAACTCTCAACTCTAATGTAAAATTTAATTAATGATGCGAGTCATTATAATTCTAAAGAGTCGGGGTCACTCGAAACGAATAGAATCCTCATTCTACATGTCACGTTTGTAGTTCTCTACGAATGTTTTAATTATGAACTAGTTTGTAACCCGTCGAAATTCGACGGGAATTATTTATCTCCATGATGTATAAGTACTTTATTTAATAAATTAATTAATAATGATTTTTGAAGTGGTATCGAAATTTACATTACGTCAAATTGTTATTAAAAAAAATAAGTGAATATTACATGACAAATTATAAGGAACATCTTATCAAATAAAGAAAACTAAAATGTTGTAGATAGGTCACTTACAATTAGATGTGCAATGAGTTTACCAAAATTATAATTGATCTCTTCGAACAATGTTGTCCCGGAAAAATCAAATCTCCAACAGTAGATATATTTCCGTTTTCTCGAGAAGTAGTTCGAACTGAATTTCATGTCTGTTAAATACAATATACGTAAAATTATTACTTGAATATACATGAATTTTATTTGTATAAGCACTAAAGAAAACCAAACTCTTTTATGTATAACCTCGGACTTACTGTTGGTAAGACAACTCAAGGGTGTCATTGGTGTAATTGACTGCAGAACAACTGTATAGTCAACTAAGAACATTTAGTATATATTATAATTCAACTATATTATAAAATTTTATGCGTCTCACATATAAATATAGATACAAAAATTGGCATGGTAGAAGTAAAGGTTGTTACTATACCATTATTGTCTATCTCGACAATTCTTTGTCGCTTATTACCATGGCAATGATCCATTTTGAACTCTGCAATTTAAAAAGTGAGTAATACGTAGATATCAGAATACCATTGATTCGATGAAACTAATTATGAGTATATATTATCACTATATATTAGTGAGCACTATTTATATATGATAGACACTATTCACAACTAAGCTCACAATTATTTTTTAAAATATATTCAAAAATAATTTTTGTCATTTTTTTTTTTTGCAATAATGTTATAAAGCAATTTGAAATAAATAGTAAAAGACAACATGTATAAATGAATTATACATTCCATCCATATTATTAAAATACATCTATAAACCTCATCATTTTGATTCATCTATAAAATACATATACAACACATAAACGTAAAGAAACAAAAATTTGCTTCTTTAATGTGTTTACTTTGTAGTATTATAACTCCTATTGGATATAAAAATCCACCACAATATGCTATTTATATCCTAATCGTGATTTTGTAACAGTAGTAGCATGTATAGCTTTGTTGAACCTATGATACTATGTCTTATTTTTAAATGGATAAATATATAACACTATAATATTTTGGTATATAACATTGAACAATTGAACATAACACTGAATTTGAGGCTATGTTATGTTTAGTTTAAACCTCAGATTTTAGTACTAAACGAAATGCCAGAAGATTGCGTAGCAAGAAATCAGTATGTTTTTTCTCTCGTGTCTTTCTTCTCAAATTTCGTCTCTACTAAATGCAGAACAAAATTCCCATAAAAACTCTGCATTTTATCCATAAATTTCAGGTTTAAGCAACGATTTCTAACTATGTTGTAGAATTCAAAAGTGATTAAAAATATGCATTAACAATAGCAATAGTGATGAGGGTGATGTACCAATAAACCAAAATAACTCTAAATCAAAAATAATCCGCAATATTTTAATGTTTGCTATGTATGAGCATTGCTTCTCTATGTATCCATACTAATGTTTTTATATGCATACATTAATGTTTGCTATAGATTACAGAACTGTTTTTTATATTTTTGACAAACATAAATCATACAACAATCAAGTCCAAAATGATTTTTAATTAATTAACACAGGAGAGAGAGAAAAAAAAATCGATCTTCACCTATCATTGAAAAATGCTTCCTAATTACAATGTGTATTGATGATCATGATAGAAACGAATACAACATTTATTATTTCCAAAGAATTCAAAACGATGCACATCTTGTCCCAAAAAAGATAGTTATTGCTTTCATTTCATTAATTGAGCTAATTATTAATTAATCTAAGAACAAATTAACTTGTTCGAACTCCTAAACGTGTAGAACTCTACCCCCCATATTTTAAATAACATTAAAAGAAATATTATAGGCAAGTAGGGTACTTAATATTTTACTTAATCTGACTAAAAAAATAAATATATAATTATAACTTTAAATTTCGATGCCCACTTTATCAAAAAAATATCCCGAATTATCTAGTACAATTTTGCACAAATTGTGAATTGTTGGCATAAAAACATAAAAGCTGAGCTTTTCTACTCAAATAAGATCTCGCTTCTAACAACAATTCCGAGCTTCATAACATTTATTAAACAAATTCTAATTAAATTTCGGAAAGAAAATTGAAATTGATAAACAATATATCAAGTATATATCGTGCTTCTGTCGGAGCGGATGGAAGACTCTTCACCTATATTCCATTAGAAGTAACCTTCACCAAATCCAACTCTTTCATTAACTTTGAATAGTCTCGTGAGAAAAACTAAATGTGCAAGAGAAAAGTAGACTTTTCTAACCAAAATTATTTTGATTAAAATATAACTGAACTTTTCCAAAAAAAAAATTTGATTTGGTTGTATTCATTACTAAGTAGGGAATATATAATACACGTTTACTTTTCAAACAAAATTGATTTGGTTGCATTCAATTTCAAGTTTAATTAAAATCATTTTTAAATTCGGACGACAATTTAAACGATTGAAGTAAACAAAAATTAAAGATAGACTCAAGTTCGACAAATATCGATTTTACAATTAAATTTCTTTCATTAATCAGTTCAATTAACGATTACCAAATGAAATAAAATCAGAGTTCTAGAAATTGAATATTACTACCCTTAAATTTTACACATAAGTAAAGAAATTGTTGTTGGATTATGGATTAGATTTTAACAAAATATTAAACATGATTTTTGATTAAGGATCAGATTTTAACTAAAAAATTCTACTTTTGGATAACAATATCTACTTGTGTTAAACACTACCTACGGTCTAATCTACTTCTATTATATTAAACACTTTATGTTAAGGATTACATTTTGGACACATAATTTCAAACTTAATTATGTGAATAAAAAGATTTTAAATAATTAAGTTAAAGAAATTTGGTGATGCCATTTAGGAATTATGTACATTCAAAGTTTCAGCATTTATTTTTTAACGTCTATCTCATTAAGTTTTAATAGTGTTTCGACGGGTTGAATGTAGACTAATATGCTTCTGTTAGTAAAAATAATATGTTTTAATAGTGATGTGATAATTCTGTGTACGTCACCGAGATCCTTTCACTGGTCGATCTACAACAAATCACAAAATTAAACCTCATAATTAAATAAGTCACCAAAATTACATATAAACATGAAAATAAAATATTGTATATATCCACAGTTTAATTGATACACCACCTAAAATACGACTTTAATTGATATTTTGCTATTTAATAATTGAGTTAGGCGTATCCTTAATTTATACACTTGACTTAAATCTGAGTTTTGCTATTTAAGAATACAATTAAGCGTTTCCTTAATTGTTACACGGACTTAAATAGACTTAAATACGACCTTAATTACTTCATACTTAAATCCTATTTAAGTATATATTGACGTTAATTTAAGAATACAATTTAGGCTAGGCGTTAGTTTCATTAATTTAATTTGATAGAAAATATATAAAATGGAGAATAAAGATAATTCGAATGAAGCAAATCGAAATGACACGTGGCGGTGAATCGATGTGGCGCTAGATTCTCTTAATCGTATTATGAATTGATGTTTCATAAAAGCATAACACTATATTATTATATATATTTTTTATTTTTTTTGATATCATGGGAACCCGCACCGCTATCTTAGAGTGCGCATTGGTTAACCCCACTGTGCAATAACACGCAAACCACACGGGGCAATGTAAACCACACTTGGAATACCAGGTGTGTGAGGCTCAAACCCATAGGGCGTTTGATGGGGTTGACGATGTGACCTCTCGGCATGAGAACCCACCTTAACCATTTGTCCTGGGGACAATATTATTATTTTCTATTAACAGCATCGATTGCTAACGAAGGTGGTGCTCTCTACGCAAAATAAAACATTCAAATCATTATTTGAAGGATTAGTTAAAGTCTGCAATGGATACTTCGACCTTGTCGATAGATTATCTAGAGAAATTCAAATGAATTTTAAAAAATAAATAAATAAATTGGTAACCTAAATGAGTTTCCAAACGAGAAAATACATAATTTTAGTCTAATAAATTGAATTTGCGATAATTTTAGGCTAATAAATCAATAATATTTAATCAATTCTAATAAATTGATTTTGTGACAATTTTAGCATGTAAGTGATTTTTCGGCATCGAAAAGTACAATTGGCATCGAAAATAACGTGTATCCCGTAAGTCATAAGTCATTCTCAACGATGTTTCTGATTTACGCTTTCTATATGTTATTTCTCGGTGTCGACTGTTTTTTTTTTGTGTCAAAAATCACTTATGAGCAAAAATTGTCACAAAATCAATCATTAAACGATTGAGATATTATTGATTTATTAACTAAAGTATCATAAAATAAATTTATTAGACTAAAATTATGTATTTCTCTTTCAAACTATTGGAGAAGGCTTGGAGTTCCACAATGATGGTTACTCTTTACTTTTTTTTTTTTTTGGATTTCAACCCATACTAAGATTGAAAGAAATAAGAACTCATGCCGATCAGGCATGTCTTGTGCAGTGGACTTGGCTTAGAAAATACATCAAACTTGTGATTTTAATAGTGAATTCACTCACTCTAACAGTTAGGTTGTCCTTAAGTTTCACATTTAATTTAAAGTAGTCGAGGTAAAGATGGGGAACCATGGATGTTGTTCTCTAAAGATATCACAGGTGCTTCTAGATTTAGATTTGGATTTGAATATCAGTTTCATCTTATAAGTACTGACTATTCTTTATTCATAAGAACGATCAGTTCTATTAATTACTAAAAAATAAAAACAAAAACCATTATATTAGTTAACCTAAAAATCAGTTGGATTAACCATTAATTATCAAATTGTTAACCATAATAAATGAAAGTTACCGTTTTCTTATAATTCAAAAAATATAATTTATAGTTGCTTGTATCAACTCACTTTTACTGATGTGAGCAAAATCAACTCGCCTTTATAGTTAACGACTTGATAATTGTTATCAACTATCAATTTCGTAAATAAGTATAATATGATAAAAGATTAGAACTGACCACCTAAATAAACTTCTATAAACTTAATATTTTTTATAAAATATATAATTAATAATTTTATGTTTAAAAATTGTAACCGAACTTACTCTTGGTTTTTCAAAATTAAAAAAGTAATCTAACCAATCGATTCGATTAATCGTATTTTATATTATGTGGGTTTGTTCGATTTTTTGGATTTTTTAATTCACCCCTACAGTCTATGTCGCATCTATGTTTTGTGGATGTATTTGACGGATTCAGTTTGTTTTAAATTTCAATTAATCTTGTAATCTAAGAAACACTTTCGGGAAAACATCAAAAGTAAAAAAAAAAAAAAAAAAGTCTGCAATTTTAGATGAGCAGTAAATTGAATATATTTTGTGCTGTTTGTTGAATCAATTGTGTGTTTGGAGATTAGATATTACGAATTGAATTAAGATTCTCTAAATATGTTTGATAATAATTAATACCGTCAATTATATTCGGTTTCGATCCGCATGCATCCTATTTTATACATCCACTCGAAATTATTAGTAGTACGTCATTGACTGAGAATTCTCCTCATAATAAGTTCTTTCCTTTTATTTAGGTCAAACAAGAAACATATTATAAGTCACATCATTATTATAAATCACTACTAAATGTCAAATAATATAGAGATCGTTAGAGTTCTCCACACGGTTCTACTAAGGCGGTGACCGTGAATATCCACTACAAAACCCGATAACAACTTTTCCTTAATAATCAACTCAACGAAAAACACTTTTATTTAATAACTTTTTTATATACAAATTACGACTTACTGTCAGGTCTCCAGAGCCAAGTATTAGATGTATGTAGAAATATAATTAACTGAAAAATTTCACAAATTTCAAGGGTCTTTCTAAAATAGTGATTGAATCATTTGATAGATCAATTGACTTATATAAATTATCAAACAATCTAATTTAGCTGTGTGTACGGAATGTGATGGAAACAAAGCTGAACTTTGTCTACTCAAAAAGCTTGTTAGGAAAGTGATCGATCTTAATTTCGTAGAGTAATAAATGCGTAAGGAACACGAGGAAATAACGTGGTTCGATCTATTGAAATAGATCCACGTCCATGGAGCAAGAGATTATATCTGTATTAAATGTGCAAGAAACGATTACAAATAGTGTAAATGATCTTTCTCTTCTAATCTAGTCTCTATTTATATACTATCATATTGAGTTTGACTCTAATACAAAGTCTTCTCTCATAAGGATTCTTTTATATATGCATCCGAATATTTTACGTCTCCAATTGCGATTAGAGTTGTAGTGGGTTGAGGAATCTTCTTGGGCGAACTCACATAGGCCGAGCCTAATGTCGGGCTCATTTATATTGGGTCGATGCTTGGGCTAGTAGTTGGGCGTATCTATCACATCCCTCCCCCAAAAAGGCGTAGAAGTGAGGTCGTGATGGATGGGGATAGTGGTTCGACATTGCTTCGCGAAATTCGTGATGCGCGAAGTGGGCGGCGTCTGATCTGTCCGAAGTTGTATGTCGCTCGGCCATAAATGGCAAGTCGAATCGTAATCTCTTATCGAGTCGGATATACTGCGCCGCTTGCGGTCGAATCGTAATCTCTTGTCGAGTCGGATATACAACGTCGTGGCGAGGTTGAATGTGTAACGTCGTGCGAGGTCGAACACGGGATGCCGTGCCGATGTCGAACACGGAACACGTCCACATCCATTTAATGTATCTGGCGGTTGGGGTCCCGATAAAGTGCGTTGGGGAATAACTTCCACAATCGCCTTTTCCCATTTCACTTTATCCGCTCCAACTTTCAAACTCAAAAAAACTCTGTCTTTACGAAAACTTTCGAGTGTCCATTACTTGTGTCTCCGTCGCCATTCTCGCCAGAGCATCAGTGCCATTTTCTTCGATAGTGCTTCTAAAACAAGTAAGTTATTTATGGCTTTTTCTTCTTGTTCTGAAGAGTCTCACGGCCGTGAAGGCCGTGATGTGTTAGTCTCGCCACCGGGTTCGCCGATGGTTTTAGAAGTTTTTACCGTTGATGATCCCCTTCCTTCTGCGTGTAGAGTAGTTTTCCCGCCTTTGAAGGATTTTGGTAGGATTTCTTCGTTTCCTTCGTATCTAGAATCCCCTGCAATAATAGAGCTTGCTTCTAGATTTTTTATTCCAAAATCTTTTGAGTTGGTTGCTCCCCGACCGGAGGATAGGGCCTGCGCCCCTCCGGAGGTTTTTGTTACGATATACGAGAACAGCCTTAAGTGCGGTCTTCGTATTCCTTTTCCTTCTGTGTATGTCGAACTGCAACAAAAGTTCGGCATACCCCTTTCCCAAATAATGCCAAAAAAATTTGACAGTTGACGGGCCTTGGTGTCTTTGCCCATCGCCATAATTTTCCTCTCACCCTAGGGCTAGTCCTTAGGTTTTTCCAATTTAAATCCAGCTCTGGTGGTATTATTTATCACCTCGTCGTAGTTTTAAGGTGAAGACGAGGTCAAAAATCCCGAACTGGCAGAAGAAGTTCTTCTTTTGTTAGTTCGATGAGTCCATCCAGTTCGTCTGGAATACAGGGAAGTTTTCGGATGAGGCCATCGATGAAAGCTTCGGTGGCCTAGAGGAGTCTTTGGAAAGGGCTGGCCTTGTTGATGAAGTTTTTTTCGAGGCCGAGCTCGCCGCTGCGGGGCTGAGCCCTTATGATCCTGCTACTGCGGTAGAATCGGTGAAGGGTGAGCCCCCCCTCCTTTTACTTCTGCTATTGATTGATATTTTGTTTTATGTTCTAACTCGGCATTTATTTTAACTCCTAGTGAACTTCGTTACTTCGAAGAAGAGGAAGAGGTCGAGGTCTGATCTCGAGCCATCCAAAGCTGCAAAGCTCGGCAAGTTAGAAGCTACATGGGAAGGACTATACCGAGTTGACGAAGTCCTCGGAAAAGGGTCATATGAGCTCGCCCATTGATCCGGTGAGCAAATACCTCATACGTGGCACATCATTCATCTAAAAAGATATTTTGCATGAGTGTCAAACGAAGGTAGATCGTCCTCGTAATCAAACGAAGGTAGATCGTCCTCGTAATTAATCGAAGGTAATTCATCCTCGAAATAAATGAAGGTAGTTCGTCTTCGTATTCAAACGAAGGTAGTTCATCCTCGAAATAAACGAAGGTAGTTTATCCTCGAAATAAACGAATGTAGTTCATCCTCGAAATAAACGAAGGTAGTTAGTCCTCGTATTAAACGAAGGTAATTCATCCTCAAAATAAGCGAAGGTAGTTCATCCTCGAAATAAGCGAATGTAGTTAGTCCTCGTATTAAGCGAAGGTAATTCATCCTCGAAATAAGCGAGGTAGAAGTTCCTTATTTGTCGAAAGTGTCGATAGGGGTGGTCCCCTCACGCGCGTTTATTTTACCCTTTGTTGGGTTAATCATCCTCTTAGAGGGTATTATATAATGGGGAAGAGGTAGTATGCATAAGTGACAAATGAAATATGCAAGAAAAAGATTTTATTAATGAAACACGGCGTAACAAGAGAAAGGACCTAAAGACACGACTTAACAAGACTAAATGAACAATTTTTTTCTTTTGACACTTATGCAAAATATCTCTTTAGGTGAATGATGTGCCACGTATGAGGTATTTGGTCATCGGATAAATGGTGACTTATATGACCCTTTTCAGGGACTTCTTCAACTCGGTATGGTCCTTCCCATGTAGCTTCTAACTTGCGAGCTTTGCAACTTTATGACTTCGTTATTTCAAAGTCTGAAGTCGCCTATGAGTGTTGGTTGTATCTTGAAAGCGGTTTGGTTGAGCTTGTATCAATGTTTCCTATTACCACTATTACAATCTCCTATCGATTTGAATACTTGATTGCATATATCATGTCCCTTATCTCATATATAAGTTAGATCATACGATTGTGTAGAAGATCACGGAAGTCATATGATTGGTCAAGCTTAATGAGATATAAAAGTTTCACGGTGAGGCGACTTAAGGACGAGTTGTCGGTTTGGGCTGCGATATAGATAAGAAGTGACTTGACTTGGTTGCTTGTCTATCTTGATGCGTCTACGGCGTATTGAAGGATCACGATGAGATGTGTTCTTCTTTACGACCGTCGTGAAGAACCAAGATCTCGGTGACTTACGATGATCTAAACCTCGATAAGGTATTAGGTGAGTATGAGTTCTTGACCATCACTTTGACTTGTTATGAGTGAGGGTTATATGTTCTAACCAAGATTCTCCGCATCTTGGGTGGTGGCGATCTTGTATGTCACGCTAGTTATCATGTCAGTCACCGTATCCGTTTAGGATGATGGCGTCCCAAAGGAGCTCAAAGGTTTATTGTACTAAACCTGCAGTTGAGTTAGCTCAAGTACAATAATAAGGTTGAGTGGTACTACTTAAGGAAATGAAGTTATGTCGTTTTAAGCGATCAGTTGCTATAAATGATTAATGGACGTTCGATATCTTAAATACGGGATTCGTAATGTCTAAGTGCAAGCCCGACTCAACTTGGTAATAAAGGGTAAGTCGACATTCTTTCTCTAGTGGCATGATCGAATGTTTATAAATTAATTTATGATGCAGGTGAACATAAGATAATTAATTTATTTGAGGCCCATCTTTATTCCTTGCATTTGATCCCTGGGCTGGCCCATCCAGGCCCGTAGCACTGAGGAAAATCGGCGCCCCCTATTGCTCAATTGGCAAGATTTTATTCTCTTTATCCACAAGGATATAATTATATTTATGGTATATGCATAGATCCTTTCCATATAAGATTATGGTAATAATCTTGAGAGTATGGAAATAATCCTAAGAGTATGGAAATAATCCTAAGAGTATGGTAATATTCCATATAGGATTATGGTAATATTCCATATAGGATTATGGTAATATTCCATATAGGATTAAGGTAGTGCATTATAAATATAAGGTATGAGATAATGTCTAGGCTAATGCTCACATATTGCAAGCATAATTTTCGGCCATCACATATTGAGATTCTCGAAAATTGTGAAGAGCTCGGGTGATTTTCCGGTGCATTCTCCATAGCTCGTCCTCACTCGACGTTGGAGTTTGGGTATCAGGATACTGATCAGGAAGGTCAAAGCACGAGTCTCGACCGTTCGATCCGTTCATCCGTTCGATCCACCTCGGCGGATCGAAAGGTAAACACGTGAAAACCCCTACGTGTTGCGATTTAATTATATAGACGCATGCTAGGTTTATAATCAATGTATGGTGAATTAAACACCCAAGATGGATCCTCGGGGCGAGGGTTAACATACGTTTTCCCTACAATTGGTATCAGAGCCAGGTTTCAGAATCTTGGCTCTGTTGGATTAATTCACGTTTGATTATTACGTGCGTTATTATAATTGTGGATTTTTCGTTCATCGTGGCTCGTTTGTTTTTGTTGGTTTTGTTTTACACCACGAGAAAATCCGTGGTTAGATTAGATTTTATTATGTAAATCTTATCGTAAAAGAAGAACGAGCGAAAGAGCGAAGAAGCGAAGCGGCGGAAAAAGGTAGTTCGGCGACCATCGGGCGGTATCTCGCGGCGAGCCTCGCGGATCGCGAGGAGATCGCGGGCGCGGCGGCGAGGCGTGCGTTCGCGCCACGAGATCCTGGCGCCACGCGGCGATCGGCGATAGCGAATCGACCGCGGCAGCGGCGAGCTAGCGGGCGGCAGGCGCGCGTTCGCGACGAAACCCGGCGCTTGCGGCGACTCACGGTCACGAGTTTCGACCCTTTGGTGATGGCGTCTCGGCGGGCGTTCGGCGCTCGGGCGGTGGCCACGCATGTCGCTCGTCGGTCGCGGTCGCTTTAGCGACCGAGGTAGCCCGCGAGGACAGCGCGGGCGGTGACGATGGGGTGGGCGGCGGTGGGCCTTGCCTTTGCGGCGGCCAACACGGTTGGGCCGACCCGGCCCGACCCGTTTTCAGATTTTCGGCCCGTGCCCGTGCGCGCGAGGCCCATTGTTGAATCCGGTCCGTGCCGTGCACGCGAGGCCCGTTTTGAAGTTTAATTACACTTTGTAAATCTATGTAATAGATTAGATTTAAATGTCACGGGTTTCACGATTGAGCGCGATGAGCGTTTTATTTTATTTTTATCGTTCATATGCATGTCGTGGATGTTTAAATTATGCGATAGCATGCTATGTATGTTTATATTACGTTGACAAACCTTTAAGTGTTTTACGTAATTGGATGCGCATAGTAAGCATGCTAGGTTTATCGCGTTTATCAAGCATATTTTAGAATTACTGCGAGCATGTTTTACATGTTGAGTTCTATAGAAAAGCATGCTAGGATTACGTGATCTGCATGGACAAACCTTTTGAATAAAAAGACTAAGCAAGCAACCCGACAAATTAATTTTTCAAATTAAAATGTCGAGACCTCCACTTTTGATCTCTAAACAAAGTGAGGCCTTTGTGAGTGGCGATCCACAGCGTGGCTTGCTTGCACTGTTTATCATAAGTTTGTTAGATGAGATTTCTAAATAAAACATTTTAAATCTATTGAGAAGTGGGAGTTTCATGTGTAGCGATCCACACGCGTGGCTGCATGTGCGATTTTCATAAGTTCTCTAGAGATAGATATAAAATGAGATAACAAAAGAATTTGAATTGGAGCGGTATGGTCCGGTGAGTATACCAATTCTAAGAATTCATTTTCTATTTGTTAAAATTGTGGTCGATGTAGACATCACCTCAAGTACAACTTCATGAAGTCCGCTTCTGCGATAGTGATGTGGTCTAGTAAGGTCCAATCATTAATTTCATTTGTCATAAGGATAAGTTGACATGGATTGAAATTAAGCGACTAAAGGTATATTTTAGTGCAGTCGAGGGTTCGTGTGTAACGATCCACAGCGTGGCTTGCATGTGGAATTCCTTGGGCGATTGGAGGTTTCAATTAATATTGTTTTATCAAAAGGTTACAATATTATTATTCTGAATTATTTGCGATCGTATGCTTATGTGTTTTACATTATCGTTTCGGATATGTCTCTTCGCCGATTATCAATATGCTCGCACAAAATCCGTTATCCGGTCCAAATTTTATCGAGTGGAAGCGAAACATGGAATATGTTCTTATCATTGAAGAACACATGTTTGTTCTCACTACTCCTAAACCCGATGCCACTGCGGCGCATCGACTAATGAAGCGGCGAGTCGGCGGACTTTGGAATAAGTCGAACAATATGGCTAAATGCTATATGATGACTACGATGTCCAAAGGCTTGCATTGCTGACATCAATCGATGGTGACGCGGACGATATTTGGTCAGTCTCGAGAGTAAGTTTGGGCGATCGGATCGGACGATCCGCTTCCACACAATGAGAGAAATCTTGGCGTGTAAGATGGAAGAAGGAAGTTCGGTCCATGAACATGTCTCCCACATGACTCGTCTCATGGATAGTCTTGATCGGTTGGGAGGAGGTATTGACGGCGAAGCCAAGGTCGATATCATCCTCAATACCTTGCCCAAGTCTTTTGAGAACTTTCGGCGTGAATGCGATCATGAGCAAGACCGAGTTTACACTTAATCGGTTGCTTAATGATCTCGTTCTTTGCGGAAGGAGTTATGGGAAAAGGAGCACATGCTCTTGCTAGCACATCTAAGGGCCCAAAATTTTCATCGCAAAATGGAAATAGAAAAGGGGTGCAAAGGTGGTAGAGGCGAGGAAATAGTGGGAGTAATGGGAACAAGAACATGGTTGCCACGGAGGCTTGAAGAAGCCAAGGAGAAGGCAAGTGCTTGAGTGCGGTAAGCCCGGGCGTTGGAAGGCCAAGTGCCCTATGCTCGAGGCTCAGTGCGCCATTTGCTTTAATGTGAAACATGTTTAGCGACTTGTTCTACCCATTCTTGGGTAGTAGATATGGGCGCAATGATCATGTTTGTTACACCTTGCGAGGTTCTGCGGACAAGGGGCTGTTTGATGGCGAGATAACGATCTCCATGGGCAGCGCGCGAAAGTCGAGGCATTGCGGTTGGAGATGTTCTTTATGTTTGGGACAACAGTTTTAGTTTTGAAAGGCGTTTATATGTGCGGATTTTCGGTGGAACCTTGTTTCTGTTTGAAATTATTTACTCATGGATATTACATTATTTTTGATAGTGGTGTTTCTATCATAAGAAATGACGAAGTTATACGTGTTGGCACCTTATATAATTAAGCTTTATACTATTTACGCAAAACATAATACCTATAACTATGTTGCATCTTCATCAAACCCTAAAAGAAAGTTTTCTTAGCAAGATGACTCTACTTTTCTCGGCATCTTAGATTAGGTCACATCAATCTAAATAGGATCAAAGGCGGCTAAGAATGGGCGTTAGGTAATCTCTCGGTTACTCGTTCCCGATCTGCGAATCTGTATAGAAGGTAAGATGTCGACGGACCCTTCAAAGCGAAGGGTTATAGAGCGAAAGAAATGTTGGAGTTAGTCCATTCGACTGTGTGGACCGATGTCCACACAAGCTCGTGGAGAATGCAGTATTTTGTCACTTTCGTTGACGATTACTCGAGAATGCGGATACGTATACCGCTTCACGCGCAAGTCAGAATGCTTTGAGAAATTCAAAGAGTTTAAGGCGGAAGTGGAGGCGAAGCTAGGTAAAAGTGTCAAGTCATCTGCGTTACGATCGCGGTGGCGAATACCTCGATAACGAGTTTATGGACTATCTAGTGAAGTGTGGGATTACATCCCGGTAGCCTTCACCAGGCACACCACAAAATGGTGTGTCGGGCGAAGAAATAGGACTCTTTTGGAAATGGTTAGATCTATGATGAGTTATGCTACATTGCCTATTTAGTTACGGGGTATGCCTTAGAGGCGGCATACTTGCTAAATCTAGAACCGTCCAGTCGATCGAAAAGACCCCTTCGAGTTGTGGTTTGGGCGCAAGCCGGTTTAAGCCACATAAGGATATGGGCGATCCGACACGTCTTTGAACAAGAAAGGCGACAAGTTGGAGGCTAGATCGGCGCAAGGCTGTTTATTGGCTATCCTAGAGGAGCGAAGGTGGTTTATTCTATAGTCTAAGGATCGGAAGGTCATTATTAGCACTAATGCCCGATTCTTAGAAGAGGATTATATGAAAATCATAAGTCCAAAGTTGAAATCATTCTTCAACAATTAGAAGATGATCGTATTCCACCACCGATTAGGCCAAAGTGCGAGATGTCGAGTCAGTGGGAGGATCGACACCGGATACTTCAAGAAATTGAAGTGGGTCGAGTTCCACCGGAGATACCGGCCGTCAAGTGGTACCTACACGACAAGTTGTGCGAGTTAGAGAACCACAAGTATCTGCACCCACCGTTGCCATTGTGCTGTAGAACCTCGTCGTAGTGGGAGGGTTGTTCGTCGACCCGGCGATTTATGTTCGTGGGTGAATCTTGGTTTAGTCGGCGGACGAACATGCGATAATCGACCCATGGACATACTGAGGAGGCGTCTGAAGATATTGATGCAAGATCATGGCACACGCTATGGACTTAGAAATGGAGTCCATAACGGCTATGGATGTATATGAAAGACACCTCTACCGGATGGCAAGGAAGCCATAGGTAGTAAGTGGATATCAAGAGGAAGAGATTCCGATGGAGAGGTTTCGACTTTTAAAGCCGAGCTTGTGGCGGTACACTCAGTTGAGGGCATCGATTTCGATGAGACCTTTTCGCTGTAGCAATGCTCAAGTCCATCGAAATTCTTCTAGCCATAGCGACCCACTTGAACTAGAGGTTTGGCAAATGGATGTTAAAACCGCTTTTCTAAGCGGTTACCTTGAGGAAGGTAGAGACATCTATATCGCGACAACACGAAGGTTATGTGGTAAGGGTGAAGAGCATCTAGTATGGAAGCTTAAGAAGTCCATTTATGGACTTAAGCGAACCTCGATCATGGAACTTACGCTTTGGCGAGTGGTAAAGTCCTATGGATTTACCAGTTGCTAGCGAGTTGTGTGTATCGGTTAGATGTCAACGGTGATGTGGTATTTCTTGCACTTTATGTAGATGACATCCTTCTAGTTGGCAACAACGTGAAGTCGTTATCGGGCGTAAAGAGTTGGCTATCCGATCGGTTTCAAATGAAAGACTTAGGAGATCGGCGTACATTCTTGGGATCAAGGTTTGCTGAGATCGCGAGAAGAAAATATTGAGCTTATCTCGGGCGTCTTACATTGATCTTGTGATTACTCGTTTTAGTATGCGGACCGCCAGAAAGGATTGCTACCTTTCGGACATGGCGTTCCTTTATCTAAAACGCGATCACCTATATTGCAAAGGAGATAGAGGAAATGAGACAAGTTCACTACGCTTCGCCGTAGGAAGTCTCATGTACGCAATGCTATGCACGGCCCGATATACGCTATCACGGTGAGCATAGTAGCTGAATATCGATCTAACCACAGGACAAGCTCATTGAATTGCGATGGCATATACTCAAGTACACGAAAAGGACTCGAGATTATAGGCTAGTTTACCATGCGAGATAGTCTAATGCCTTTGGGTTATCTGAGACTCGGTTTCAAGTGACCGTGATGAGAAAAAGTCGACCTCGGGCTATGTGTTTACCTTGGGAGGTGGGCCGTATCTGGCGGAGTGCAAAGCGGCGATGCATTGCGGACTCTACCATGGAAGCCGAATATGTAGCCGCTTGGAGGCTTCTAAGGAGGCAGTATGGTTCAAGAACTACCTCATGGATCTAGATGTGGTACTGGTTTGCCCAAGAGTATCATAGTTTCTTGTGATAACTTTCGGTGCGATGTGAAACTCGAAGGAACCACGGACCCACAAGCGACTAAACACATAGAGAAAGTACCATGTCATACGAGAAATCGTTAGGCGAGGTGGCGTGCTGATTGAAAAGATTGATCGACGGAAAATCTAGCGGATCCATTCACGAAGAGCTGCGCAAAAAGTCTACGATGGACACGTTAGAGGACTTGGATTGCGCTTGATGGCACCCACTTAGAAAGGAAACTTTTGTATAAGTGGGAGAAGCAAAGTGATGGTTGTTTGTAATAGCTAGTAGAAAGACACATTGTATACTAAAGTTTGCTTTAGTATAAGTGGGAGATTGTTGGTTTGTATCTTGGCGGTTTGGTTGAGCTTGTATACAATGTTTCTGTTACCACTATTACAATCTCTATCGATTTGAATACTTGATTGCATATATCGTGTCCCTTATCTCATATATAAGTTAGATCATACGATGTGTGAAGATCACGAAAGTCTGTATGATTGGTCGAGCTTAATGAGATATAAAAGTTTCACAATTGAGGCGACTTAAGGGCGAGTTGTCGGTTTGAGGCTGCGGTATAGATAAGAAGTGACTTGACTTAGTTGCTTGTCTATCTTTGATGCGTCTCGGCGTATTGAAGGATCACGATGAGATGTGTTCTTCTTCGACCGTCGTGAAGAACCAAGATCTCGGTGACTTACGATGATCTAAACCTCGATAAGGTATTAGGTGAGTATGAGTTCTTGACCATCACTTTGACTTGTTATGAGTGAGGTTATATGTTCTAACCAATTCTCCGCATCTTGGGTGGTGGCGATCTTGTATGTCACGCTAGTTATCATGTCGAGTCACCGTATCCGTTTAGGATGATGGCGTCCCTTAAGGAGCTCAAAGGTTTATTGTACTAAACCTGCGCAGGTTGAGTTAGCTCAAGTACAATAATAAGGTTGAGTGGTACTACTTAAGGAAATGAAGTTATTAATCGTTTTAAGCGATCAGTTGCTATAAATGATTAATGGACGTTCGATATCTTAAATCGGGGATTCGTAATGTCTAAGTGCAAGCCCGACTCAACTTGGTAATAAAGGGTAAGTCGACATTCTTTCTCTAGTGGCATGATCGAATGTTTATAAATTAATTTATGTTACGGGCTGAACATAAGATAATTAATTTATTTGAGGCCCATCTTTATTCCTTGCATTTGATCCACTGGTTAGGCCCATCCGGGCCCGTAGCCTCGAGGAAAATCGGCCCTATTGCTCGATTGGCAAGATTTTATTCTCTTTATCCACAAGGATATAATTATATTTATGGTATATGCATAGATCCTTTCCATATAAGATTATGGTAATAATCTTGAGAGTATGGAAATAATCTGAAGTATGGAAATAATCCAAGAGTATGGTAATATTCCATATAGGATTATGGTAATATTCCATATAGGATTATGGTAATATTCCATATAGGATTAAGGTAGTGCATTATAAATATAAGGTATGAGATAATGTCTAGGCTAATGCTCACATATTGCAAGCATAATTTTCGGCCATCACATATTGAGATTCTCGAAAATTGTGAAGAGCTCGGGTGATTTTCCGGTGCATTCTCCATAGCTCGTCCTCACTCGACGTTGGAGTTTGGGTATCCGGGATACAGTCCGGAAAGGTCAAAGCACGAGTCTCGACCGTTCGATCCGTTCATCCCGTTCGATCCACCTCGGCGGATCGAAAGGTAAACACGTGAAAACCCTACGTGTTGCGATTTAATTATATAGGCGCATGCTGGTTTATAATCAATGTATGGTGAATTAAACACCCAAGATGGATCCTCGGGCGAGGGTTAACATCGTTTTCCTACACTTGGAATTGTCGGATTTGACACGCTGGTTATAATACCGAGCTACTTGTTGCTTGTCTGAGCTTCTCTAATGTGGCGGGTCTCTCTTCTCTCTAGCGATCCATGTCGATTCGTAGATTCTCCCATTTGCTTGGTGAGAAATGGATGGTGCGGGGCTCGGCATACCGATTTCTCTGGGATCACGCCTCGGTTCCATACTCCACGTTGTAGGGTGTTTCAGCCGTTCGATGTCCGGGTGTTGTAAGATATGACCATAAGTCTTGTGGCAAATTTTCCACCCAGTTGCCCTTCACTCGGTCGAGGCAAGTTTTGAGTTCCTTCACAATTGTCCTGTTGGTGACTTTGGTTTGACCATTTGCTTGAGGATGGGCCACAGCGGTGAATTTTTGTTGAATCTGAAGCTCTTGACACTACTCTTTGAAGACCTTATCTATGAACTGCGTCCCATTATCCGAAACGAGGACATGGGGGATGCCGAAGCGACACACAATATTTTTCCAGACAAAGTTGAGAGCGTTTTTGCTTGTGATTTTCACCAAGGGTTCGGCTTCCACCCACTTTGTGAAGTAGTCGGCAATGACAATCGAGAACCGGAAATGCCACGGAGCTTTCTGAAGGGCCCACAATATCAATCCCCCATTGCATGAATGGCCAAGGGCTTTGCATGCTGACGAGGTCGGTTTGAGGTAGCCTCGGCACATTTCCATGAATTTGGCACTTCGGACACTTCTTTATGAGGTCAATTGAGTCTTGGAACATTGTTGGCCAATAGTATCCCCATCGCATGACTTTTTTGATAACGCGCGGGGTCCGATATGGCTTCCACATGATCCCTCATGTACTTCTCTTAGTACATATTCAGCTCGGTTCGGACCCAGACACCTTAGGAGAGGCTGGAGATATGATTTTCTGTAGAGAATTTCATGCTCAATTATGTATCGCAAAGATTTCCTCAAGATTTTCCTAGCCTCAAGTCTGTCATGAGGTAATTCGCACTTCTCCAAATATTCTTGAATGAGAGTCATCCAATTAGGTTCTTCATCAGAGACTATGTTGACTTCGACATCGGCATCGTCTATGCTTCTGTTTTGGATTTCCTCTACTGGCGGGCTCGTTGATGACGAAGCTTGTTTGTAAGGTGTCACTCGGCTATTACGCTCCCTTGGGATACGAACCAGCGGAAGTATGAGAAAAGGCATTGCGAGCTTTTGGCTTTTCAGGTATTTCTTCATCCTGTTGCCTTTAGCCTCGTACTTTCCCAATATGTGGCTTACTATGACCTGAGAATCACTGTGAACTTGCACAGCTCGTATCTGAAGACTTTGAGCTAGGCGAAGTCCTGCAATTAAGGCTTCGTACTCCACTTCGTTATTCGTAGTTTTGAATGTAAACCGAAGTGCGTAGGTAATCTCTTGGCCATCTGGTCCTATAAGTAAGATGCCTGCCCCACTTCCCGTTTTTCCCGAAGCTCCATCCACATAGATTTGCCAGCAATTCTCGGATGCTTCCTTTATGGGTTCGGCTTCGGCATTGTTTGAGGTAGGCTCGGTGGGTTTCGGCTTCTCTGTGAAGTTAGCCTCTACAAGAAAGTCTGCTAAGGCCTGACCCTTGATGGCAGCGAGAGGCAAAAGAGATAGCGTGTTCGCCGGACAATTCGATTGCCCACTTCCGCCACTCTCCCGAAGCTTACGGCTTTGTCGACACTTGCGAAGTGGATGATCGGTGAGAACTTATATGGGATGTGTGGAAATAGGGGCGTAGTCTCTTCTGCGTTACTAATGCCAAAGCGAGCTTCTCTAGAGGTTGATATCTCGTTTCTGGCCCTTTGTGTGCTCGGTGATGAAATACACAGGGAGTTGACGACGTCCGTCCTCTCGTACCAAAACTGCACTTATGGTTTCATCTGAAGTCGTGAGGTATAGGGAAATGACTTCTCCTTCTTTCGGGACAGATAGAGTGGGGAGTTTGGCGAGGTAGTTCTTGAGATCTTCAAAAGCTAACTTGTGTTTATCATCCCAATTGAACTCCGGAGCCTTTTTGAGAATTTTGAAAAAGGGTGTTGCTTCTCCATGACTTTTTGAAAGAAAGCGGCTTAGTGCTGACTATCGACCCGTCGACTTATGCTGCGTCGTGGATGGTCTTGGCACCTTCATCTCCAAAACGGTTTGAACCTTGGATGGGTTGGCTTTTAATCCTTCTTGTGAAACCCAGCACCCAAAAATCCCGGACGAAACAACGAATGTACACTTTTGGGGTTTAGCTTTAGGTTTACTACGAGTAAGCGGGGAGACGATCAGGAGGTCGGCAACACATGTGGCTTTCTCCTTGCTTTTGTGACGATGTCATCCACATACACCTCCACATTTTGACCGATGTAGGGCTGAAATATCTTATCCACCATTCTTTGATAGGTGGCCCATACATTCTTGAGTCGAATGGCATCTTCTTATATCTGAAAGACGCGAAGTTTGTAATGAAGGCTGTTTTGGATCGCGTCCTCATCACTCATCAAGACTTGGTGATACCCTTGTATAGATCCAAGAAGTGAAGACTTAGTATCCGACCAAAGCGTCGACTTTTTATCGATATTGGGAAGGGGTAGCTTGATCCTTGAAGCGATGTTTATTGAGATCGGTGTAATCAATACACATTCTCCATCCCTCCTCCTTTCTTGACCATCACGGGTAGGCTATCCGGTCGGATACTTGACTTGAACAATATCGTGCTTTCGATAGGTGGTTCACTTAAGTCATGTATGACTGATTCCGTTCCCGCAAAGATCATTGCTTTTCTTGAACGGTTTGACACTTGGGTCAATGTTGAGCGGTGAGTGATAATACTTGGTGAGACCCGGTCGTATCGAGGGGTGACCAAGCGAAGACGTCTCTAAATTCCCTTAGGAGTTGGATAATCTGCTTTCTCAGTTGAGGTACTTTGGCAGAACCTACTTTGACGACCTTGAAGGGATCGTCCTCATACAGCGTGACCTCCTTTATCGAGCTATCGAGAGCAGATGACGTCCTTTCCAGTTCCAACTCATTGGGCTTCCTTAATTGCTATGCCTGTGGGTACTGGGCCGAAGTCCCAGCACCTCTTAAGGCGACCTGCATGCATTCTTTGGCTTGTTATCGATCTCCTCGGATCACAGCTACCCCTCCTCTTGTGGGGATCTTCATTGTTAGATGATACGTTGAGCATACCGCCCTCACTGCATTAAACCAGTCCCGTCCTAGTATAATGTTATACGGTGAGTAGGCGTTTACCACGAAGAACTGTACCACCTTGGTGGAGCTCGTCGGTGCTCTCCCCACCGTGACAGGTAGTCCAATGATCCCCTCCGGGCGTGTCTCTTCTTGCACGAAGCTTCGAAGTGGTAGTGGTGCCGGTGTGAGGCGTGCCTCCTCAATTCCCAATTTGTCGAAGCACTCCTTGAAGAGGATACTCACTGACGCACCACTATCGACGTATACGCGCCGAACTAGCTTGTTGGCGACCAACGCTTGGATTATCATTTCGTCTGGTGAGTACTACGGTGGTACAAGGTCTTCATCGAGAAAGGTGATGGCCTCTTCCTTTTAAACCTCTTGTTCTGAGTTCGCTGATTCGGGACTTGAGCCTCGGCTTTTAGGGAGGACTTCGTAGTACCGCGAGGAGCCTCGTGATGGTGGATATGATTCCATCGTCGAGGCTCGTCATCACCCTCTTCATCGGTGTGGTGCCTCGCTTTCTTGTGAGGCCCAGGTTTCCCGCCCTTCTGCTTCCACTTTCTCGACCTCGGTGGGGGCCTCGTCTTGACCGGTTCATCGGCCGTGACCTTGGTACTTCTTAGAACCCCGTCATGCACCAACTTTTCGATATCTTCCATGAGATTCCTGCATTCCTCCGTGTCGTGTCCATGATCCTTATGGAAGGAGCAATACTTGTCTTTGGATCGGCGTTTCGATCCCCCTATCATGGGCCGAGGTTTCTCGAACATGTCTATATGGAGCTCGTAGATCTCCGCTCTCATCCTCGTCAAGGGTGTATACTGAGGTCATTTTGGATTATGACGTGGCCCGAGCCTAGACTCTAAAGGGTCACGTTGTATTCTTTCTAAGGCACTTCGTCGACTTTGGCCTCGATCCCCTCGACCATCATCTTTCCTCTTCTTGTCAGAGGGCTCCACTTTTTCCGCTTCACGCTTTCTCCTATCCGCTTCGTCCGCTTTGGCGAACCGATCTGCTATGCGTCATAGCTCCGACGTAATCTGAGGCTCGTGCCAGCGATCTCCTTATATAGAGCCCAGGCGAGATCTTTGTTTTGGAAAGCTGAGATAATGAGGAGATCGTTTACATCCTCGACTTTTAGGCTCTCCTTATTGAACATAGTCATGAAATCGCTGATGGACTCACCTCGGCCTTGCCTCACGGTGAGGAGATGAGCCGATGTGGTCTTAGACTCGGCGTTTTGGAAGAACCTTCGATGAAAGGCTTCCATTAGATCTCGGTAAGATCCAATACTACCAGGAGGTAAACTGTCGAACCACCGGCGGGCATTGTCGATTAGCAACTCAGGAGCAGCTTGCACGTGTGGATGGTGTTGAGGCGATTGATCATGTTGTATTGGAATTGAGAAAGGAAGTTTTGTGGATACCACGATCGATCATAGGGGTGATACGGCACCATGTACTTGTTCGGGAGAGGAGTATCGAGTATCTCGTTAGAGAATGGGGTAATAATCCTTCCGTACCCATCGAACCCGTCTCCGGAGGCGATGTCGAGTTAAATCGGCGAACTCATTATAATTATGGGGATCGACTTGGCGGCGATCACGGCGACCTTCCCGTTGCTCGTCCTTGCACGATCGGTTTGAAACCAACTCGTGTAGAGGTATTATTGCAACACGAGTGCTACCATCCGGAGGCTGGAGGATTCACTTATTTGTCTTTGTCTCGTGTTTTGATGAGACTTGACCTCCTTTTCTTCATGATGAAGCCGACCTTGTTCTCGGTGAGATCTTGGAGGAAGCTCTCCATATTTTTCGAGAACCCTTTAACCGCCTCGTCGAGATTCATTTGCGGCTTGGGGTTCCTCTCATTGCTGTGCGACCTCCTTCGATGCGGTAATCTTTTTCTTCACGTAGGATAGGGTTGCCTCGCTCATCGGACTTTGAGCGTGTCCTTCGGGATCGTATCTCTTATCGGACTTTTCCTAGGCGGCGTTTGGTAGCGTCGTGCCATTGTTATTGTTACCGGTAACAGCCACGGATGTAGCGCTTCTTGTATTCCTCATCGTTGTGATTGATTCCACGAGAAAAGTTGATCGAAAACACAAAATTGAGTTCCCACAGACGCCGATGATCGATCTTAATTTCGTAGGGTAATAAATGCGTAAGGAACACGAGGAAATAATGTGGTTCGATCTATTGAAATAGATCTCGTCCGCGGAGCAAGAGAGTATATCCATTAAATGTGCGAAGCGATTACAAATAGTGTAGATGATCTTTCTCTTCGAATCTAGCCTCTATTTATATACTATCATATTGAGTTTGACTCTAATACAAAATCTTCTCTCATAAGGATTCTTTTAGATATGCATCCGAATCTTCTCGTCTCCAATTGCGATTAGAGTTGTAGTGGGTTGAGGAGTCTTCTTGGGCGAACTCACATAGGCGAGCTAATGTCGGGGTCCATTTATATTGGGCACGATGCTTGGGCCTAGTAGTTGGGCGTGTCTATCACGAGAAAGTATCGAATCAAAAACAAACCAAGCGAAAAGAGTGAAAAACATCATACCCAAAGACCGAGAGCGATAGATCTTTGAAAGTAAACTCGACTAAACAATTAACATTAAAGCGATAAATGAAACAATGGTTTCATGTGGATATGAGAAACTCTCCACGTCCTAATAAATAGGTGAATCTATTAGTCCCTTAAAGGGATTCTTATTTTATACTTCGAGTGAAGTAACTTCAAATTCCACATAACTTGAGATCTTCTATCATTGGATTATCTGGTTAGGACCTTTCTCCTTTTGCTTTCACACAGTTCATCTTAAAGCTACTCGCCACCATTGCTTTCGATGGTTACACGCTGCACTGCTCATGGCATTCTAACTTTCATCCTCACCTTAACTTGGTTAGAACTACATTTCCAACTATCTCGGTGTGTCGTTGTAAAGAAAAACATCTATAAAGATGAACACGATCATTCTAAGTTCTATTACAGTTTTACAAAGTAAAAGAACATAGAAAAGAAAGACTACACCGATGTGGTTTCACCATAAATGAAGTGGTGAGAACCTTACACATTTAAGAGTAAAGCAGTATAAGTCTCTTGAGTTGGAAGAGAGATGGTGTTGTCATTGTGTCTTCTCTTTCTTAAGACATTCAACAGACATAGCTCTGGGGCGAGGAAGCACATAAGTCTTAGCTCTTGATTTCCACTATCATAAAGTTTTCTCTCTAAGAACTCTCTCTCTCATGAGTTTCTTGCGAATCTCACTTATTTGTTCATTGAGAAGTCCCGTATTTATAGGCGATTTGACACAAACTAACCATGGAAAAATCTTGCTTGAAACTCACATTCGAATCTAACAAATACATTCTTGGACTTTTTGTCTTGTGTTTTGTCACTTTATGAGTCGATTAGATCGTTTTTCAATCTTCAACGTATCTGACTCTTCATCATCGACTTTCTCTTGATCTTGGTGGGTCCACGTCTGATCCTGTGTTGACTTCTGTCGACTTCTTATGACTTCATCTTCAGGTAATCTGTTTCGCGACAAGGCTGCAACTAACTCTGAGTAAGGATGAGCTTTCCGCTGAGTCTTCAGGTTCTCTGAACTTCATGTATGTGCCTATGCAAGACTTAGGCTTTGTTTGATCCTCAGTTTCCCTGACAATCAGGTTTACTGAGTTCCATCAAACGTTAAGTCTTTAGATAAAGGATCTTTATCATTGTCTTCCGTCTGATGATTTTTAGTTGCTGAAACTTTAAGCACTTAGTCTCTTACCATAACTTTATGAACTCGTTTGTCAAGCATGAGACTAATTTCTTCTGACGAATTAACTAACTCTTCCCTTTAAATGAATCTTGGATGTATGTCATTAGCTTCTAATTCCTCTTCAGACAGGATTTGTCAGGATGGAAACAACTTTTTGAAAGGATTGTCTCATAGACTTAGCATCAGATTGGCTTGTCGTCATGAAATATGTATTTTCGTATATCTTTCCAGTTAAGGTTTTGAAATCTAATCAAAATCAACTTCGATCCCAAATTTCCAACACTTACTCCCTTCTTCATGAAATTCATTAAATTGCATTCACATCTAGGTTTCTTGAATTAACTTAATTTCTTATACTCCATTTTTCCATCAAATACGTTCACTTAATTTCGTTTTGGTCCGTTCACAAAAAACGTTCACTTTTCTTTTTTTGGAAACATCAACTTTGTAATTTTTATCCTCAATCTACCTATTTATTTACAACAAATCATCAATGGCCCAATGTTTTTGCTCCGATATCTATTAATTTATTCATTTAATATCTTCACTCACTTACATTCGTTATAATTTATTAAAACTCGTGTTATCAAAATAATATTATGGATGAAGGAGTAAATTATCTCCTCCGTCCCACCCAAGAAATCTCGTATTCCATTTGGGTTGTCATAAGATAGTGCATTTCATTTTTGAAATAATTAGCTCTTCAAAAGTTGTGGGTCCTACCTATTTTTATCAGCTTTAACCACTTTATCTCTTCTCCTAAATAACCGTCTTGAAAAGAAATGAACTGTCTTTTGGGCGGAGACGGAGTATAAAATAATTTAATTTTACTTTGATTTTGAATTGAATATTAATCCTATATTTCTCATTGTTCTCCCATAATAATTTGAATATCTCGTACTTGACGTTATATTTATCGAGGCAAAATAATAGGATTGATATTTTGAATTTATTCCCCTCGTGTGACGTTATCTATTCTATACCAACATAACATTTTAATACAAATATGTTGATGTCAAATGACTCATTCTCCTTGCCCAAATTTTATGGGATCCAAGCAAAATAAAATATTTGAACTTTAGTTAACTTTTTAAATATTAAATGAGTAAGAATTGTCCGTTGACGGTTGAAGAAACCTAGATATTTGCTATTTTTTTCTTAACTATTGTCTTTAATTAAATAAGAATAATAGATTTTTTTTTTTTTTGGGGGCACTTTCAGTCTTAAGGCCTAAACGATCGTATTTTTCGCTTATACCTAGGGTCAGGCCTGAATTACTCGAATGCCTTATCCATTTCAAAGTCAAAATGTTTCAACCCTTCCATTAATTGGTAGCAAAATGTGTCCCTCCTAATGATCGAGAGCTTTCAAAGTCTATTTTTTAGATTGTTCTATCTTGTTGTCAATTACGTTGTTGAATGTCTGATGATTGAATACTCAATTTTTTTATGATTTAAGTTGCAATTCAGATTCGATTTATAATCTTGTCTCCGCATATTATTAGTCTAGCCAATTTCAAACCACCATTTTCTAACAATTTTTTCCTCAAAATAATTCGGTAAAATTGAATAAAAAAGTAACAAAAAATTCGATTGAAATAGTTAGAATTAGAGGTGTATCGAACCGAGTCAAGCTTGAACACCATCGTGTTCAAGCTTGGTTTGTTTAGTATCGAGTCGAGTCTCAAGTTTTATTTATCGAATATTTCAAGCTCACGAGCTTATTTGAGCTTTTCAATCGAACCCAAACAAACTTTCTAAATTTATATATATATTTAGAATATTGATTATTTTATTTTAAAAATAAATTATTTTATCCACAATAACACATTATATTTATTGATTTCTTATAACAAACAAAAATAGTTAGAGATTTAACATAATAATTATAAATTATAGAAAGAAAATAACTGTATTTAGTTAATAATTTTATATTTTCAAAGTAAATCAGTTAATTACGAACTTGTTCATGAGCTGACGAGCCGAATACTATTATGTTCAAGCTTGGTTTGTTTAGATAATGAGCTCCATTAAACAAACTCGAACGAACTTTTACCGAACCTAGCTCCGAATAACTTACGAATAGATTGACACATTTACAACCCTAGTTAGAATTTGATCGATCTTAAATTTGTAAGGAAATAAATCTGCAAGAACACCAAATATTTACGTGGTTCGATCATGAATAAGATCTCGTCCACGGGGCGAGAGAGAGTATGTGTATTGAGAGTGTAGAAGCGATTACAAAGAGCGTGAATGTCCTATGTCGTCTAATCTAGCCTCTATTTATACACAATGTATTGACCTAGATCTCGAATCCAAGTCTTCTCTAACTAGGATTCGAGATCCTCTCCTCTTGAATTAGGATTCTTTTAGATATGGCCGAGCTTTCTGCGTTCCCCGACTTTAGGAGTCTTCATGGGCGAACTTGTCGGCCGAGCTTGATGTCGGGTTTACTTGTATTGGGCACGATGCTTGGGCACAGTAGTTGGGCCGTATCTATCATAACCCCCAAAAAGACCTTGACGAGGTCATCTTGGATTGGGGTTGTTGTGACGCGGGGTTTGGGCGATCTTACATGCTTTTCATTGCTTCGACGTCGTATATCGTATGCGATGCTTCATGAGCGTCTGCCGAGGTCTTTTGTTGTTTGTACCTCGCAGCGAGGTGTCACGGCTTCTTGCACCGGCGTCGTGCCGAGGTCTTGGATCGGCTTCACCTAACGAGGCGTTATGCGAGGTCTTATGACCGGCTTCACTAACGGGCGTTAAGCGGTCTCTGGCACCGCTTCACCCGAGGCTTTATGCCGAGGTCTTGGCCGCTTCACCGACGAGGCGTTATGCGAGGGTCTTCTGAATAAGCTTCACTGACGGGCGTTATGCGAGGTCTTCGCCCATCCGCTTCACCCGCGAGGCCTTATGCCGAGGTCTTGGCCAGCCGCTTCACGGACGGGCGTTCGCCGAGGTCTTCTGGCCGGCTTCACCGCCGGGCGGTGGCCGAGTCTTGTGAATGGCTTCACTGTCGGCGTTAGGCCGAGGTCTTCTTCTTGCCTCGCTTTGACGGGCGTTATCCGAGACCAAGGCGGATTTTACGCCGCTCTTTGAGTCTTCGACGCGGATACGCATTTAATGCGCATTAAATTGGCGTGGTTGGATTCCGATAAAGTACATATTAGGGGAATGTCTTCCTTGATCACGCATATCTCTTATCACTTGCTTTCTACATTTCTGAATTTCAAAACTCTCGCGCCTGCGAAACAACTATTCTGCGCCATTAATGACTTGAAGCTCCTATCTTCTTCATCGATAAACAAAAGTAAGTAATGGCTACTTTTCTCATAACGAGTCGCTGAGGCCAAATCGTGTCTGCTTCCCGTCTAATTCGTTGGCGTCTTTGCTTTTTTACCGTGTCCATATGCTCTTTCTGCGTAGTGCGATTTCCCTCGGTGGGGATTGCGGCAAAGTGTCTTCTTTTCTTGATCCTAGGTATCTACGATATTAGGGATATATGTTTTCAATATAGTATTCCCTCTAGTGTTGAGCTCGTTGCCCGTCCAGGAGGACAGGGCTTGTGCCCCTCGGATGGTTTTATTGCCGATGTCGAGGCGACCTCAAGGCTGGTCTTCGTCTTCCTTTCCCTTACGTATCGTTGAGTTCGAGATGTTTGGCCTATCTCTTGCCCACTCGCGAACTCATTCCGGCATATGAGCGCCTAGGTGTCATGCTATAGGCATAATTTTCCTTTGACCTTGGGGCTTGTCCTTCGCGTTTTGCAGGCGAAGGCGGCTCGGGGTGGTATTATCTATCACCCGTAGGAAATTCAAAGCGAATTAAGTCGAAGATCTCCAATGGCGGAAGAAGTTCTTCTTCTGCCGGTTTGAGGACATATGGAGTTCTATGGCGATACGATAAGATCGCCGATGTGTTCGTTGACAAGGACTTGGTGACTGGAGGAGGCACCGGACAAAATTGGCCTTGTTGACGAGGTCTTCTCCGAGGCCGAGCTTGCGGGCGGGGCTTAGCCACTTATGATCCTACCTCCGGGGTGGAGTCGGTGAAGGGTGAGGCCCTACTTTTTTCTTTATTGCTGATTATACGTGTTGATCTTGACCTATGTATTTCTTGGTAGTGAACTGCTTGAAGGAAAGAAGAAGAAAGGAAGGGCGATCTCGTGGCGAACCGATCTCGTGGCCGAGCCGAGGTCTCAAACCTTGAAGGATTTCGAGGACATGCCGAAATGACCGTGGGGCCTTCGAGATCCCTTCGCCGCAGCCACTCAAGCGCTTGAAGAGGCGGAAGGATGTAATCCACAGTCCTCGGTTCTTCTTGGCCGAGTCGAGATCGTCGGTTCAAGCATGTAAGATCGTCCAAACCCCGCTCGTCCTGACAACAACCCCAATCCGGCATGACCTCGTTTTCTGCGTCTTTTTGGGGGGTTATGATAGGATACGGCCCAACTACTGGCCCAAGCATCGGGCCCAATCTGAGTAAACGACATCAAGCTCGGCTGGACAAGTTCGGCCCATGAAGACTCTAAAGTCGGTGGGAGCAGAAAGCTCGGCCGTATCTAAAGAATCCTAATTCGAAGGATAGGATCTCGAATCCTAGTTAGAAGACTTGGGATTCGAGATCTAGGTCAATCATTGTGTATAAATAGAGGCTAGATTAGGCGACATGGGACATTCACTCTCTTTGTAATCGCTTCCTACACTCTCAATACACATACTCTCTCTCTTGCCCGTGGGCGTAGATCTTATTCACGGATCGAACCACGTAAATCTTTAGTGTTCTTAGCATTTATTTCCCTTACAAATTTAAGATCGATCGAATTAATTCGACTTTTGGTTTAATTTGGTTAAGTTTTAATAGAAAATTAGCTCGATTTTAAGTCGGTTTGTTATTTTCTTCTCTACTAGTATTTTATATAATCATATATACGCTTTATACGTACATAATATTGAAAATTATCAATTTTATTCGAAATACAAGTGAAAATTAAGAAAATCTGAAAAAACTGAAATATTCGAATAATTATTGAATTACAGGACTAAATTAGTTAGATAAGGTTGGTTTTCTAAATAATTCGACTAAATTTCAATTGATAGTTTTTCTGATAAAAACCTACCAAAATAAATAACTGATTACGCAGTCCTAATTCAGTCAAGGAGTTTTTAAAGTAATGATATAACAATCAAAATCCCAACATTTGTATATACAAAAGCAAGATACTCTGTGGGTGAACCTTGTATTGTGCTTTCCCATTATTCCTGGGAAAATAATTACGTTGGACATTATTATATATTTTAGTGGGATCCATCATCTTCTTTATTAGTTTCTTTTTTTTATATAAATATCATCACTTTAAACCTTAAATTATATTTATTTTATTAAAAATATTCTGAACTTTAAAAAATACCATTTTAAATCCCAAACAATTAACATTTTATCAAAAATATCCTAAACTTTGAGAAATATCACTTTAAACCTCAAACTATTAATTTTTTTTATCATAAAAAATCTTACATCCATTTATCAGCTCCTGAAATTGGACGAGAAATATCTTCTTCTCATTCGATGGGTCACATCAGAATTTTGAAAATAGAAAATAGATATGGGATATATCTGATGAGCCACATCAGAAAATATTCCTCGTAATTTCGGGAGCTGAAAAATGGATGTAGGATATTTTTGATACAAAAATTAATAGTTTAAGTTTAAAGTGATACTTGTCAAAGTTTAATATTTTTTGATAAAATTAATTTGAAATTTAAAATAATATTTTTTAAAGTTTAAGATATTTTTGATAAAATGAGTATAGTTCGAGGTTTAAATAATATATATATTTTTAATGTCACATTAATCAAACCTCTAAGTATCACAACCATCAACCACTATAGCTGGGCAGTTTGGCACTGATTCCAATCAATGATCAAATAATCATGGCAGATAGCAAGTCCCCACAGCCACAACATACTTATATAGAGAGAGAGAGGGTGTGTGTGTTTCTATATATAAATTCACTTAATAGTAGACTCTTTATATATATTTGTGGAAACAGAGTTATCTACTATCAGTTCAACTTTGCATAATTTGTATGAACCACGTTAAATAGAATCATATTCCAGCTTAAGTTTTACATACTCAATCAAAATTATATATTTGTGGAAACAGAATTATATATATATATATATATAAAGTTTCAAATAAGAATAATTTTTAACGTAAGAACTAAGAACATGAAAATTCATTACGAACAAACTGCGCAATGAAAGTTAATGAATCCGTTGGGAAAGTTACTGAATCAAAAAATTCGGAATTTTCACCCAGGATTCAAATCGCATGAGAGACGTTAGATTCAATGATTTTCTCGGTTGGATTCATCAACTTTCACACCAATTCATTATTTTTTATTTTCGCTTTCTCATGATAAAAATGATTCTCACGTTAACCTCCCTATATAGAGTGATATACATATTTATGCCTTACATACTTTCTGTCCCTTCATTCACTACTACTATATTTTCACCTTTTTCCTTCGTCCTATTCATAGTCGATGTATATTTTCATATATACATATTTTATATGTACGGTCCTAATTAAAATTCAAGACTAGCAAGATTGCCTACTGTGCTGCAACAGTTGGGAATATCACTTTTTGCCTAGAATATATCCCTCCATTTATGTATTTGTACACACACACACACACATATATATATATATATATATATATATATATAGGGAGTGGATCAAATGAGAACCACATCTTTTGCGAACTCTGCGAACCATGCATAAGGCGTTGAAGATGATGCAAAAACGATATAAAGTTGTGCATAACGAAAACTTTCTCAAATTATTGTTGTGCAACAATTTTAGAAAGTTTTCGTTATGCACAACTTTATACTTTTTGTGCATTATCTTCAACGATTATTCATGGTTCTCAAGTTCTCAAAAAGATAAGTTCTCATTGGATCCAACCCATATATATATATATATATATATATATATATATATGGTTGGTTATAGAAGGAACCATCCCTAAGATGAGAACTAATAACTAATTATAACCATTGATTTAATTTAATCTAAAGGCCCATATTAAATATGTGCATAATGGCCAAATTAATATATTCTCGGTAATACAATAATCCATTAAAGCTATAAGGGTAATAACGTAAATATTGGATTCTGGCCCCCCAATACCTACCAAAGCCCCCGGAATAAACGTTAGAGACTATACATCTTTCATATTTAATGTCATTATCTCTCTCTCTGATAGGAGAAAATCTGCAAAAATATTGAAGAAGATTTGCTAAAATTTGTTCATTGATACACGACTAATCGGGAAGAAGGAATCCCAAAAGCTGTATATCTTTTTCTCAAAACAATCTCATATCTATATCTCTGGGTTTTTTTTTATGCGAGAGCCTTACTACTTCAGCGTGAATAGCAAAACATTCATGTGAATGAAAAAAACTAGGACTTTATTCAGGGTAAGAATTGTAGAGATCTTACAGTTTATGCAAAAAATTCTTGTATAATCTTGTGAACAATGAATTCAGAAGCTATGCATAACAGATATGCGGGTGTTGGCAAACATTGGCATATACGAAGGTTTCATGTGAATAATAATATTCTCATATATGCAGGTGTTGGCACTTGCACAATGAATTCAGAAGCATGCACAACTATGTATAATCGTGTGCACAATGAACTGAGAAGCTATGCATAACAGGATAAACGTTTATCAATAATGAAATGTTGTCGTTCAAGATTGAGAAAATTGTTATCCACCTAGTATATCATTATGCATTATTTGCATGCACAATTTTATATCTCGTATGCGTATTATTAAAAAATTTTAATCATTCTACGCCCAGTGATAATATCAGCAAGCACATTAGTGCATAATTGTATGCACAAATAAAATAGGAAACACGAAATAGAAGAAAAATAGACACTTCAAAATAGTTTTGTACTTTGAAAAAGGTTAGGATTGTTAGTGATAAAACATGAAGATATTAGAAAATGAATATATTAAATTACCAAATATTTCAAGGAATCCCTACAATTACTCTTAGAAAACGGTTACATTAAAAAAGGTCAATTACAACTATATCCTTCTTCCTATATTCGAAAATTACACTACCATATATGTGGACGAAATCATGACCTTAGGATGATGCAAATCCAATGCATGATATTAGTTCTCATTTCTCAAAATATATAGGGTTCTCATTTGATCCATTCTGATCGATTGTGATCGAGATAAGTGTCATTATTTAAATTTATTATTTTTAAAGATTCTTATACATATGAGCTATATATTTATTGATGTCATACAAGTAGATATCTTTGTTATGAATAAACAACAATACAAGGTTTGTTTATAAATTTTATTTATATTAGTTTGAGGTATGCTCAATCGTTATCTCTTTATAAAGTTTGCGGTATTAAGAAAAGTATCATCGAAACTTTTTTTTCAATAAAAATTTAGTATTATATTGCAATTTGCAACTTAAACATAAGCGTGAATATCATGATACTCACCACTTTACATTTGGGTCCCTACCACTCTTTAAATTCTCTCTCAGACACTCTTTATCGAAGAATTGATCCCAACCAACTTGAGTGTGCAAGATGCAAGCAAAAGGCAGGAGCTAGCAAATAGGTCAATACATATATTCAAATTATCCTTTTTCCCAATTGCTAGGGTACTTGTGGTGGACCTTCATCCCATCCATTCAAATTCTATCATCACAAGATTTTGGAATTTACTATTCTAATATTATGTATATTATAACATTCTACATGATTCATCCTTCTCGATCGTAAGTATCTTAAATTTCGCAATGTGAACAGAATTTTCTTAGCCGGCTCGATTAGTGATAAAAATTGATTTTAGTATTGGTTAGTAGATCGATTCAATTTACAATCTATTTTAAAATTTATGATTTTCCAAATTTTAACTATAAAAATATGGAAAAAACATTGGTTTAGCATCGCATGACCTTGTTACACTTTTAGCCCAACAAATATATTTATGACAATTTTAATTTGAAGCGATTTTGATTTCAGAAAGTATAATTGACAATCGAGATGACATGCGGCTACAATGTGGATGAAAATATAGTTTCACATTTTGAGGGGAATACACAAGTTTAGTACTAGGGGTGGCTAATCGGGTTGAATTGGTGCAGTCTCGAAAAATCGGTGCAGGCCCGATTTAGAAGAAAGCGTATATGCAGGCACAGGCAGAAATTCAACTCGGTGCCGAATACCCGATTAGAAACAAAGCGTGTAAATCTTGATATCGAAAGAACACATATCGGATGAGAGAAAGCGGTATATCGCGATTAGGGAAGAAATAGCTCGGCGACATGGCCCCACATCATTAGACGACCTTAATTTGCGAGAAATGGATCAAAATCGAAATCGAAATATGTAATTTTCCAAATAATTATCGACCTTGATTTCTGACATAGATGGGAAAGCGAAATCTTGGCAACCTTCATCGATCATATAATTCATTTACCTTATGAGTCGAATCAAGCAAGCGGGTGAGCACAATTAGCTAAGCTCTTCACGAAATGCGGATCTATGAAAGCGGAGCGGTTATCCACGATTGAAGATGAGGAAGGAAGAGAGCAACATAAGAAAACAAATGAATAAGAACAAAACATGTTGTATCTATATGACTATACGAAGCGATGTTGAGAGATGATCAAATGAAATGAGAAAGAAAGAGAGAGCGAGAGAGACATAGTCGAGACGGAGAAGAGCGTAACATAGAATAAGTATAAGATAGAAAATTGGGGCTCGATTGAAATGTATCGGGTATTGGGTATGCAGATGCAGAGATACTGACTGATGAATACCGAACCCGACCCGAGACCCGATTTTGGGTAATAGGGTGCCGATACCCGATAATTTTGAATCGGGTATCGGTGCCCGGACTACAGGACACCACAATAGCCCGTACCCTATTTAGTACTGATAATATAGCTAGCTTTGTGATAATTTTAGTTCATTTAGATGATGTTTACTTTGTATGATTAGGTTGGATAGATAAAATTAATCCAACTTAATCAGTGTTTACTTTTAGGATTAATATTTGAGGATATCTGGCGGGGATTATTTTAATCCTTTGAATTATTCTTCATTAATTTTAATCCAACCAATATAGGTAGGATTGAAATAATCCTCAAAATAAAGGAGAATTATTTATCTCAATTTTAATCCTTCACTAATCATTTGTAGTAAACAAAAGATTGATAGATAAATATTATCTTATCACATTTAATCCATCAAATAATCAATCGCTTCAAATCTAATCATGCAAAGTAAACACCACCTAGGGTGTTTACTTTTCATGATTAGTATTTGAAAGGTTGACTATTGATGGATAAATGTTTGATAGATAATTTTACTAGGATATCCTCAAATATTAATCCTTAAAAGTAAACACTTGATTAGGTTGGATTAATTTTATCTATTCAACCTAATCATGCAAAGTAAACAACACCTTATGAAATTTTCAAGAAAAAAATGCATTTATAATTTGTTGAGCTAAATTGTCACAAATAAAATTATCACAAAGGTAAACATGCAAAGTAAACAACACCTTATGAAATTTTCAAGAAAAAATGCATTTATAATTTGTTGAGCTAAATAATGCAAAGTAAAATTATCTTATCAAACATTTAATCCATCAAGTAGTAAACAAAGTTGATAGATAAATATTATCTTATCACACATTTAATCCATCAAATAATCAATCCTTCAAAATCTAATCATGCAAAGTAAACACCACACAGAGAGTGTTTGCTTTTCATGATTAGTATTACGAAGGTTGACTATTGATAGATTAATATTTGATAAAATAATTTTATTTTAATGATATCCTCAAATATTAATCCTTAATAGTAAACACTTGATTAGGTTGGATTAATTTTATCTATTCAACCTAATCATGCAAAGTAAACAACACCTATGAAATTTTCAAGAAAAAAATGCATTTATAATTTGTTGAGCTAAATTGTCACAAGTCATATTATTAGGTTAAATCTATATCGGTTCATCCGTTGATAGCGCATGCTATCTTCAGGTGTGCTCAATGCAAAAATAAAATAAAATCATTTCCAAGCTAAAAGTGTAACGAATCCAATTTATTAAATTTAAATAAGATATTAATAATTTATTAAACTAAAACTGTCACAAAATTATATTACCATGCTAAACTATTATATTTTCTCAAAAAAGAAGAAACTCATCACATTTTTCACCATTAATCTTGATGTCTTGATGAGTTCATTTTTGGATTTGCGATTCCCCACCCACCCAACCACCCATCTATAATTCTGATTGAATTAGTCGACTAAATCAATACCTGAACAATTGAGCTATGTACACGAAGCCATATGATAATCTTGAAACAGAGCTAGATACATATAATCTGGATGTTTTTGCGAATTAGATGTGCTGTTGATTACATCTAAAATGTAATAATCTTGAGAATAAATTTAGCTATTTTAAATTGATCGATCTTAATTTCGTTAGGGAAATAAATGCGCAATGAACACGAAGGATTTACGTGGTTCGATCTTTAAATTAGATCTACGTCCACGGAGCAAGAGAGTAGATGTGTATTTGAGAGTGTAAAGAAGCGATTACAAAGAGTGTAGATCCCCATTTTCTGTCTAATCTAGCCTCTATTTATACACAATTATATCGAGATTGACTCTAATCCGAGATCTTCTCTAACTAGGATTCTTTTAGATATATCCGAATCTTCTGCGTCTCCACTTGTGATTCGAGTTGTGACTGGTTTAGGAGTCTTCTTGGGCCGAACTCACCTAGGCCGAGCTTAATGTCGAGGCCCATTTATATTGAACCTAATGCTTGGGCACAGTGGTTGGGCGTATCCTATCACACCCCCAAAAAGGCGTAGAAGTGATGGATAGGGACATGGTTCGCGGTATTATTATCGGCGGAAGTGGGGCTTGCGTGATCTGTAGAGGTCTCCCGAATTTTGCTTGGCCGTTTAGGGGCGTATGCCGAAATCGCATGTTGTTTGGCTTCACCTTACAGAGGCGTTATGCGAAGTCACATGTTGCTTGCTTCACTTCTTGAAGCGTTATGCAGGTCGCATCTTTGCTTAGCCTTACGGGGCGTTATGCGGTCGCATCTTCTTCTTTCGGACTCAATTGGCCAAGTTGAATGCTCTTCATATCGCCGGTCGGATAAGCGACCTTGTGGTTGAATCGTGGCGTCGTGGCGAGATCGAACACGGGATGTCTGCGAGTCGAACACGGGATCTGTCGTCCGCGTTTAATAAATACAGGTTGGGTTTCAGATAAAGTGCATATGGAATAACGTCCACGATACGCTATCTCGTATCACTTTATCCATTTAAAATCACGAAATTCTTTTGTCTTCCTGCTTGCAGCTGCCGCCATTATCGTTTTTCTTTGCGTTCGTGTCAACTTCTTCGATCTACTACCCACAAACCGGTAAGTTTCTTAATGGCCGTCATCTTCTTCCTCAGGAGTCTAGCACCATGATGGCGTTTAGTGTTGGTGTCGCATGCCGGGTTCGCGGTGGTTTTAGAGGTTCTACACGATTGATTCTCGTCCCTACGTCTGTATGTTCTTTCTTCCCACGTCGAGGATTTCGGAAAGTATCTACATTTCCTTCTTGTCTAGAATCCATTGAAATAGTAGAAATTGCTAATAGGTTTTTGTCCCCATACATTTGGAATGGTGGATTCCCCGGCCAGGAGGATAGAGACTTGCTCTCCTCAGGAGGATTTATCACGGTGTCTGAAGACCGACTTGAAAAATGGTCTTCGTCTTCCTTTTCCTCCCGTCTATACCGAACTTCAAAGATGTTCGGCATACCTTCTTAAATAACGCCGAACTCCTTTCGGTTGGCCAGACCTTGGCGTCTATGCTATCGGCATAATCGTTCTTTGTGCCTAGGGCTGATCCTTAGGTTTTTCGGTTGAAATTCAGTTCGGGGTGGTATTATTTATCACTTGGCGTCGTGGCTTCAAGGTAAAGGCGAAGTCTAAGATTTGAGCCGGCAAAGAGTTTTCTTTTGTCGGTTCGAGGGCTCTCTTCATTTTACAGGAACAAGGATAGTGGCGGATGTGGCTAGCGATGATAGTTTTGGTGACCTCGGTGAGGCCTTTGCCAAAGCAGGCGGATCGGCGAAGTGTTCGCGAGGCGATCTTCTTCTTCTGGCTGAGCCCTTATGATCCTGCCACCGCGGTGGAGTCGGTGAAAGTGAGGCCCCGCTTCTTCGTTGTTCTTTGTTTGTTGTTGGCGTGATTCTCGATTCTTCTAATGCTAACACGTATCTTATTTTTGTAGTGGACTTCGTTGGCAAAAAGAGGAAGAGTTCCAAGTCAGGTGCCGAGCTCTTTGATGTGGCGTTGAAAAAATTTCCGGCGACCTCGTGCGAGATGGCGAAAAGAGGTATCGAGTCGCCTTCTCCATTCGCATCGCCGCGTAGTGGCGAGGAGAGTGTCCTCTAGATCTTTCGACGATGACTCTTTGCGAGATCGTTGGCGACTAGGTCGCACGTCGGCCTTTCCTGCTTGTAATGTAATTTTGCTTCATGTCGCTTGATTATGGTTGATACATTTGTCGACATTGTTATCTTTGTTTAGGGGACCGAGGGACATGAAGGCCGAACTTGGCGAGTCGCTCCCAGTGACCTCTCGGTGGCGGTGGCGTCCGCTGCGGTGGACCACACGAAATCTTTGTTGCTCGATGCGAGCGGTGGCTCGTTCGCCCGTGACTTGGAGGAAGAAGACTCTCCTTGTTCACGGTGGTGAGGCGGCGAAGGCTCGGGAGGCGTCTCCTGGCTCGCGGCATCCGGGCGGCGCGGCGAGGCGGAGGCGAGACGGTCGGTCGGCTAAAGGCCGGGTGGAAGGTTCCGAGTGCAGGGAGGCCGTGGTGGCGACCTCGCAGGAGAGCTCCTTCGTGCTTTCACGGAGAGGTTATTCTTGTCGAGGAGGTTTGGCGGGTTGGCCGTGAGCTGGCGAGGTGCTCAATCTCACGAGGTGGTAGAGGCGCTGACGACGTGGGCGAGGATTACCCGATTGGATAAGTCAGTACTCGAAAGCTAACTCAACCTCGCAGTGGTTTAGTACAATAAACCTTGAGCTCCCAAGGGATCGCCATCATCCTAAACGGATACGCGACCGATACGTAATAACGACATACAAGATCGCCACCACTCCAAGATGCGAGAATATCGTTAGAAACATATAACCTCACCCATAATGTCAAAGTGATGGTCAAGAACTCATACTCATCTAATACCTTATCGGTGTTTAGATCATCGTGTCGAGATCTCGGTTCTTCACGACGGCCGACAGAAGAACTCATCTCATCGGTGATCCTTCAATACGCTGTAGACGCAAGATAAGAGACAAGCAACCAAGTCAAGTCACTTCTATCTATACCGCAGCCTCATAACGACAACTCTGCCCTCGTTGTCTCACCAAGAAACTTTATATCTCATTGTTTCACCAATCATGCTGCACTCTATGTGATCTTCTACACCGTATGATCTAACTTATATATTAGATAAGGGACACGATATATGCAATCAAGTATTCATTTCGTATAGGAGATGTAAGATGATAACAGAAACATTGTATACAAGCTCAACCAAAACGCTTCCAAGATACAAATCCAATACCTACCTCAAACCGACCGCGAAGCATGCAAAGCCCTCGCTATTTATGCAATGGGGATGATATCAGAGTCTTTTTCTCGCAAAGCCCGTGGCGCTTCAATTCTATTGTCGCGATCGAACTACTTCACAAAGTGGGTGAAGCCAACCATTGGTGAAAATCACAAGCAAAACGCCTCAACTTCATCCAGAAAACATTGTGTGTCACACGCATCCTCATATCCTCATTTCTACAACCGGACACAACACCTGATAAGGTATTCAAAGAGTGGTGTCAAGAGCTCGTGATCCAACAAAATTCACCTCGGTGGCCCATCCTCAGCAAATGGTCAAATCAAGTCACCAACAGACAATCGTAGGACTCAAACTGCCTCAATCCAGTCAGGCGGTTGGTAGAAAATTTACCGCGGTGTTTTATGGTCGCACTGCATAAACACCTCTGACATCGAACGGAGAAACACCACAACCGTGTATGGAACCAAGCAAGAATCCCTAGAGATCGAAATGTCGAGCCCAAGACTATCCACTTCTCACCAAGCAAATGGGAGAATCTACGAACCGACCAGATCCGCTTGAAGAAAAAGAGCTCGCCTACATATAAGCTCGTATAAGAATAAGTAGCTCAGATTACAACCACGTGTCAACACCGACAATCAAGTAGCGACCTCATACTTCTGAACAACGAAGTCAAGAGTTCAAAGCTCTGCGTCGAAGCCACATGAAAGGCCGCACGCGGTTGTTAAGTCTTCGTAAAAGGCTCATATAAGCTCGCCCACATATCCGTGAGCAAATACCCAACACGTGGCACATCATTTATCTCAAGAGATATTTTCATATGTGTCAAGGCTGAGTCCGCAGACCGTGTCTTTTTCATATTACGCTGTTGAGTCTCAGATCGCTCAGCCTTTTGCTTTTTTTACGTATTTTATTAATAAAATATTTTTATCGTGATATTTCATTTGTCACTTATGCGCATCATCTCTTCCACATGATACAAATATACCTCTTCGTGACGAACTATACCCTCTTCTGAGGACTAACTCACCTCTTCTAGGATCTAACTATACCTTCTTCTGAGGATCTAAATAACCCTCTCTGAGGACTAACTAAACGCTGTGAGTGGACCACCCCTAGCGATAAAACTTGCCAAAATGAACCTATACCTCGTTTATTTTTAGGAAGAGGACCACCCTCTTGCATATTTCTGCCAAAAAGGAACCTATACCTCTGCTTATTTCGAGGAAGAGGGACCACCCCAGCAATATTTCTTGCCAAAAAGGAACCTATACCTTCTTATTTCGAGGATGAATTACCTTCATGACACGAGGATGAAATGTATACAAGCCAACACAAGGCAAAGAAAAATTCATTCTTATTTCCAAAGTGTACAACGATACATTACGAGGACGATGAAGGTCCGGATATCGAAAAGCTAAGCCAATCCCTAGCGGTCGTGGTTCACAGCTCATCTATGCTAACCATATCCTCGCTTCTACCGCCCCTCGATGGACGCCGGTTCGACCAGCTCTGCCTCACGAACGACCTCTCTCGATGATACCACCGACTTGAGATGGGCGATGTCGATCTTGCATAAAGAACTCAAGAGAAGTGTCACGACACCCACGCCGCCTGAAGACAAGCATGAGCCCCAGCAGTGAGCGATTTGAGTCATGAAGAAGCCTCATCATGAATCCAAGCACCCGCCGAGGAAAGGACGACTAACTACTACGGTCTTCAGACAAGCCACCCATCTTCTTCTGTGCGGCATATTGCTTCGAAATTGCCAGAGTTCCGACCATACCTGTTTCATACCGAGCAACTGCCACGAGCCTTAAACTTTAGCCTCGACACGGAGATAGTCCCACCACCTCGACGGATAATCACCAGATTCAAAGATGTTCTACGACCGACTCAGCCTTATCCGCTATCTCGAACTTCTCCTCCAACCCAAGAATCGAGCTGTTCACAAACTCTCGCAAGTCCCGAACTCGACGTCGGCCTCCTCCCCGACATGGCCAAGTTTACCTCCAGTGGTGACCCTAATCTCTTGAGATTCGAGAGTCCAGTCAACATTTGATTTGATCCAACCATGGAGATACATCAAAATTTGTGAGTAAGACCGAGACAAAGATAAAAGACAAATTTTCTAAGAACCGAGAAATTTTATTAAAGCCACCGCGCAGAAACGAGGTACATATACATTTTCAAAAAAGTGGTGGAGGGGATCAACTGACCCTCCGAAAGCTCCTTGCTCACAGCCTCACCTCGCCAGCCTGGTCCTCCCCGAGCTCCGCATCACGACCTCTCCCAGCTTCAGCACTTCTCCTCCCGAGTTCCGACGCCGACCTCTCCTGCAGCTTCACCCCTCGGCCTCCCCTGCTCCGCCTCCCGCCTCTGCCCTGCAGCCTCTACCCACTGAAGCTAACCTCGCGCACACGTCAGAACCGACTTCCCCGCCACTCCAGCCTATGACAGCCTAACCGGATGTTCCGGCCCACCGCCAAGAATGTACCACCTCGCATTCAAGACGACGAAGATTTGCGGGCCTCCACGACGGGTAGTTTCTTCATGCCAGCAGAGAGGACCTCAAGATATCAGCAGGCCCGATCCTCGCTGACCTCATACCCATACT